>CAUYSK010089194.1:0-32049 GCA_963575035.1 Avahi laniger
ATCAGACAACTAAAAATATTTAGAAAAAAAATTAGCCAGGCATGGTGGCGCATGCCTGTAGTCCCAGCTACTGAGGAGGCTGAGGCAGAAGGATCGCTTGAGCCCAGGAGTCTGAGGTTGCTGTGAGCTAGGCTGACGCCATGGCACTCACTCTAGCCTGGGCAAAAAGAGTGAGACTCTGTCTCAAAAAAAAAAAAAAAAAATTAAAAAATTAGCTGGGTGTGCTGGCATGCATCTGTCATCCTAGCTATTCGGGAGGCTGAGCTGGGAGGATCACCTGAGCACAAGCGTTTAAGGCTGCAGTGAGCTACGATCATGCCACTGCACTCGAGCCTGGGTGACAGGGCAAGACCCTGTCTCTCAAAAAGAAAAGATAAAAAAATAAAAGTAAAAATGATGATTAAAAATCTATGCTCTGGTGATACGGTAGAATGGAAGATGGAAAACGATTAAAAGCAACCAAGAAAGAGGAGGAAAAACTGCTGTAAATAATTTTGGTTTGAATTGAGAAAGACCCAAACTAAATAGTAACAGTAGGAAAACAATAGGAGTGGGAAGTAGAAAAAAAAATTCAAAGTGAAAAGTTCTAAAGGGTCTGATGAACAACAGGATATAGTTGATAAAGAGAAAGAAATCCTTTTCACCGGTTTATAAACTCTGGAGAACTTTCTTTAAAAACAAAACAATGGCTATTATCTTCTAATAATACATGTTTCATTTTAGAATAGTTGAAAATGACAAAAAGATACAACATTAAGTTAGGTATAATTTCTCTATTCATATGTAAGTGCTGCTAAAATTGATTTATCTCTTTCTAGTTTTAAATATACATTTACAGCTTTTATTGTACTTAATATATGGTTCTGTACACTTGTTTTCACTAAACAATGTACCACGAGCATACCATTAAAAACTCTTTATATAAGCATTTTTTAAATAGCTAGATAATATTCTGAGTACATTCTATTTTTATCATTTTCCTATATTTGGATATTTATATTGCTTCAAAATTTTAACTACTGCAAATAATGCCTTACTAATATGTTCTGACTATCCAGTTTTTAATTATTCCCTTATGATTAGAGTATTAAAATGGAATTACTGGGTTCAAGGATCATACATTTTCTAAGGCTTTTGAAGCAAATATCCTACTAGGTAATGCATATAAGGTACTCTGTCCAGAACTTGGGCCACAGTCAGTACTGGACAAATGTTAGCTTTAGTAATATTGCTAAAGTGTTTCCAGAATATTTTTGCCAAGTTATACTCCCACTGTCTATGTATGAGAGTACCCCACATCACATTTTCAATGAGTATTTTCACTATTAAAGTCTGAGCTAATTCAATATGTTAGAAATCATATTTCGTTTTGATTTTTCTTATGACTACTGGTAAGGTTGACGTTTTTATTTCATCTGTTTTATTGGCTATATGTATTTTCTCTTCAGGGGATTATCCTTCATGTCCTTTACCAATACTAAGTATATTCCTTATTTATTAGTACGAATCTGTCATATAATAATCAGATCCTCTACCATATTTTGTCATGAGTTTATGTTTAAAATAGGCATCTCCATTTAAATTGGGTAACTGCCTTATGATGTTCATGTGACTTAAGAAATTTCCTTTTTTTTTTTAAGGTACCTATTTTGCTAAGGTACCGAGGAGTAGTATTAAAGGGTCTCTCTTAGAAGAATAAGTAGGTATGTTAAAAATTCTTAAACACAACTAAGCACCAAACAAAACCACCAAAAGAGTGATTTCTTTGTGCATTGTCACTAATAAATTTTAACTCTAGGCATTTTACATCCTAAGCAGACAACTAATATCGATAAGAAAGAGAATAACATTAATTTCCTCCTGGGAATGCTATAATGTCTACAAGTTCTGTTGAAATTGAAAAGGTAAAGAAGTTTAACTTTGTTTCCCACTTTGAAAGCATACTAATTTTAAATAGTGCAAAAAACTCAGATACATCTTAATCATCCAACAAAAAAAGTTGGGGGGAGAGAGGGAATTACAAAAAAAGTTACAGGTAGAATAAACCCTTGAAAATCCATTCACTAAAATCAAAAGAAGCCCACTTTACCTGCAAGGCCTGGAGATGGCACTGATGAATTTGGTGATTGGACCGTTCTGTTTGAGGGTGGTCTTGGCTGGCCATGATCTGTACTGGTATCTTTCCTCGCAATATTGTCCAGCATAATAGTACTTGAACAGTCAATCTTACAAGAAAAGAAATTATTTCAGAACATCCTGTCTTTGCAAATTGAAAGCCACTTTAAATTTTTAAGAAAACTCCAATAACAATTATTACCAAATAATAAAACACAAATATCTCCTTTGAAAAGTTCTAATGGATATTTTTCCCATGAATAACCTCTAATATAAGTTTTCACTCTTCTCAGTGAATATACCTTAGTAAACATACTAAAGATACAATATTTCAGAAATCAAGAGTTAAGAATAAAGTTATACTGTATGTCATTCACACTGGTAAAAATAAAAACAAAAATTTTTAATTTCTTAATTCATTTAAAAATAACAAGATACCTGTATGAAAAAAACAAACTTGGTGAAAAGAACAGCATAATTTTCCATACTTGCAAATCTCTTTAATGTCTCCCTAAAGAGCAACTGAATGGATTCTTATATCTGCTTCTGCATTCAATCTATTGTGATGCATGGTTTTGGTTCAAGAATATGAAGGAAATCTGGCCTCACATAGATAGGACCTTGTGAAGCCTCTGAAAGGGTTGCAAGAATTCCCAAGTCCTTGGCTTTTCGTTTTCACTAGACAGATGAAGTAAGTCTATATACAAGGTCGCTATGGAAAGTATACAGCCATGTAATATGAAAATTGACATTTACTGAAGAACATACAAGATACAACAAACATTGCACATGGGACAATGACACTCCAACCCCCTTCAAAGTAGGCACCTTGGCACCTCACACAGTTCTCCCAGCATCTCTTAACCTGTACACATTCAGCATTCTCAGGGGTTCTGCTTATTGTAGGACTTCCAGAACATGACCACTTTCAACAGATTCTCAACCATCTTTGAAGCATTTGTGCACACTTTGTGTTGCACTCATTGCATCATCCCCGAAAGCCTTCTGAATCATCAGAATAGTTTCCGTGGAGGAATGTTTGAGCTTAACGTAAAATTTGATGCAGATTCGTTGCTCTACTCGCTTGGTCGTTTTTAATGCAATAGTCACACAGTACACATGCTGACTCAATAGCATCTAGCGCCCCACTAACTAGTACAGTGAAGTCCACGCATGTGCATCCCATTCCACTCTCCTTGGCTGCCAAGTTACATCCATGTCACGCAAACCATTCTCGTTATATTAACAACGGCTGGAAACTTTCTGGACAGGCCTTGTGTAACACCTATCTAGAGCACTAATCTGACTAAGTATATTACTGTTGTTTGGTAGGAAAAAAAGTAAACCCTTACAGATTCTTGCTTTGATGTAACAGGTATACAAATAACACTGCTTTCCTAATTCATTGCCAAGGTAAAATGTTGGTGAATTTCTAATGAGTAAGAGTTTAATGCTCTAGATGCAAATATTCTTTAATGCACAAATACCCCAAGTTTTCCAAAAATATCTTTGTGATTATAATTCGGTTCAATTCTCTAACATAGTTCTAGTCTTTCTCAACTAGGACTCTATAAGAGAACCAAGTCCTATAAGCCCTAGGGCATACATTGTATACAATGAATTAATTTTTTGCCTACACATTTAGAAAAGTGCTATTTATGAAGCATCTTTGAGAAAACTGTCACTCAGATCAGTTTATTTTGTGATTCAGACGAGGAATTTCAGGTCAGAAAGGCTGGTAGACAAAGAGTCACCTGTATAAGGAGTACAGAGGAAAAAGTAAAGAGATTTTTACTTTCTGTGTGTTTTCTTTGGTAGGGGGGAGAGGTAGCGTAGCAGAGTGTTAGTATACAGGGTCATTTACGTTTTAATATTCTTTTGACAATACTTGGCCAATACTTTTCAAAGAGTACAAAAAGTTCTAGAATGACTGGATTTGTTAGATCTTAAGATAAAGATCCTAAAAACTAAATAAAACTGTGGGGATTAGACATAAATTTTCCTACATGAAAAATACATGTACTCTGCCCATTAAAAGTATATAAAGCTATTAAAAAATGAAATGATTCTGGTAAGATTAACAATGCAACTATTAGGAAATACTAGTTGACCTCAACTTGAAAAACAAATAAGGAAAATAAAGAAGTTCTTTCACAATCTTACAGGTTATCCCTTCCAAGAAAAGTATGTAAGATATTTCTTAAAAGCTTTTTAAGGTTAAGGTTGTAAGTGTGTGTGTGCATAAGAGTGAGATCATCTAACCTTCTAGGATGAGAGAAGGCAAAACAAGGAAACAACTTAGGTATGAAGATCTGTCTACAGCATGTAATATTTTCTGCCTTTGGAAAATATTTTTTTTTTAAAGTCATACTGACAAAGAATTTGGAGAGTGAATACATTATTTAATTTAAATATAAATTAAACCAGAGGTAATTTTGCACTGGTCAGTATGATCTCACAGAAAAGGTTTTGATTTTTACTATTAAATTTGTCTTCATCTCTTCTGATGTCTTAATTTTTAGCGTCCTTCTCTGACCTTATTCAATGTAACACATTCCAGCCATTCAACTTTCCAGTACATCTTCCCATGTCTCTACTTCCCTTCTTTCCCAGTTTAGAGTCCATGATTTCTCACCATAAACATTCATTTACAAACATCTTTAACTTCAGTGCCCTGAAAGACATTTTATTGTATGTCTAAGTGTTCATGATCTTTTTATTAGTGTCATAATATTTCTAAAGGATAAAAATTAACTTGTAAAAATAAACAACCTATAATCTAATAAACCAGCTCCAAATTCACTGACAATTTTCAAAAGAGACTGTTTAGTATAAATTTTGTGTATACTTACATCTGGGAGAGAGGGAAGATTGTAAGAACCTCCCACTGGTGAGCTCAAATCGATCATAGGTGAACCAAAAGCTTTCCCATCATACCCTGCTGCACTAGTAATGGTGGGGCTAGAAGGTGTGGAGGGCGTGCTACTGGCAGTTGATGGGGGAGCCTGTCCACTGCTGATCTGCCACTACAGTAGCAAGAAGGGAAGGGAAAAGGTTATTTACCAATAGGCGTATAACATAAAAAACCTGCCTAACCACTCTTTCAGACACAAAATGAAGGAGAAGACATATTCTGCTATTAATATTTGAATTCAACTGTAATTTAAATGGAAGGAAAGGAAGAAGGGGAGGGAATATACAGGTATATATAATTTTCATTTATCTGCCCCTCCCAAAAAAAACACTGATTTTTTTACTGGAAGAAAACTGTATATAATAAAGAATCACAGTACCCAATCTTGGAAAGGCTTATGTATACTGGAAAAGAAATATAAACATAGACAAGCAACTTCAAGGTAAAGATGGAGGTTTGAAAACAGACATTTTCTTCTATCCCTATGTGAAAATAATAAGCCACAGACCAAGGCTTTCAGACTTTTATACTCTTCTTTCTCATACATGAATAGATGATTAAGCCTTAATAAACCTCTTCTGAGGAAAGTACTGTCATTCAGACTAGATGCTGAGATAAACATATTAAATAAGATGATGTTAGGCATGCTGAAGTATACAGAGGTGAAGCATGCTGCTACCTGCAATTACTTCAAAACCTATCAAAAAATACAATGGCTTGATGAACAGATAAATAGGTATATGGATATTATATAATAAGGCAAGTAAAGAAAAATATACCCTACATAATTCTTTCAATTTTGTTGCAATTGAAAATTTTCAAAATAAATTGTTGGGGGAAAGAAAAATTAAGAGGTATTTCAAGACTATGTAAGGGGGAAGATTTCCCAAACACACTGTCATTTATATATGGATGGCACTGTATAGAGTGATAGTGTCTGAAATATTTTAATTTTGAAAAATCCAACATATATTCCATTGTAAAAACTATATACGGAAACTGATAAAGTTTAAACTGATAAGATGACATCTCATCTTTACCACCTACCCACTCCTCATATTCATCACCCCAAACCCTCCCTTCCTCCTCCTCTACCAAGAATAATCAGTAGATATCTTTCCACGTTTTTTCTATGTACATGAGGTTGCAAAAAATGAGATTAATACCTCAAAAAAAATTCTATATCATGGTTTTTTCCCCACATAATATACTTAGAAAATCACATAGATTACTTCATTTTCTTAATACCTAAAAAGTATTCCCACTATATAAGCATACAATAATTTGATAACTAATCTACCAATTAAAACCAATTTCTCACTATATTTTCCCCTGCTCTGTTCATTCATTTATTCATTTCTATTTGGATTTTTAGCCAACAAACACTTTAAAAAACACTTTAAGAGTGTCCACCCCTTAACAATATAATAAATGGGAAAGAGGTAGACACTTGAGTACCTATAATGTGCCAGGTGCTCTTATATACATTAGAATGAACTCTCAGCAAAGTACTCATTTCATAGTTGTGACCAGTGAGATTTAAAAAGAATAAACTTGCCCAAGGCCACAAAATTATTAGGGAAATAAACAGACTTTAAGGCCAAACTATAGCCTGGACTCTTTTCACCTCTCTTCTAATGATGAAATAATAGGTATGAATTTTATTAAAAATAATTAAAATGTTTAAGAAAATTTGGTAATGACATATAAATAGCAAAGCCAAACATACAGGCACATAGAGCACGCATATTTTTACAATAAAATTTTCAAATGATTTGATTAAAATGAACATCACAGGCCGGGTGCGGTAGCTCACGCCTGTAATCCTAGCTCTCTGGGAGGCCGAGGCGGGTGGATCGCTCAAGGTCAGGAGTTCAAGACCAGCCTGAGCAAGAGGGAGACCCCGTTTCTACTAGAAGGAGAAAGAAATTATCTGGACAACTAAAAAAAAAAAAATACATATATAGAAAAAATTAGTCGGGCATGGTGGCACATGCCTGTAGTCCCAGCTACTCGGGAGGCTGAGGCAGGAGGATCGCTTGAGCCCAGGAATCTGAGGTTGCTGTGAGCTAGGCTGACGCCACGGCATTCTAGCCAGGGCAACATAGCCAGTCTCTGTCTCAAAAAAAAAAAAAAAAAAAAAAGAACATCACAGAATTATGGAAGTAGCACTGTTTTTTCCTTTGGTCTTGGTGAAAAGATTAAATCGAAGTGAGTCTACAAGCTTTCAGCTGGAAAGACAACTGACAGAAGAGCTTTGAAAAGACAAAGCACTGAGAGAACTTTTACTATAAGATAGTAAAACTTAGAAAATATTTTTTACCTGAAGACATTAATATAAATAAACCATATCATATTATATATATAACCTGAAATGTTAAACTTTATCAAATGTATTCCATATTGACACTGTGCCATAAACTAAGTTTGTTTCCAAGAAGTCTCCTTGAAACACTTCAAGGATTCATTTATTGTTCTATTTTGTGGAATGTAACTTCTTTTTGTTAGAATACTTTTAACTTAGGGAACTAAATGTACTCACCTAAAAGTTGTATATATCAGTATTGTAAAAATTAATACATATAACTTCTTGATTATACCGGGTCTTTACTTAAGTGGCTTGATTTCTCTTGTTGATTACAAAGCTTTCTCTTAGCTTTGCCTTCACAGGTCTGTCTGTAATAAACTTTACAACTCACCTTGCTCTTCATAATCTATAGATTCAGTGTGATTTGGAAATAGCAGCAGAATAAGCACATGAGGAGAGAAAGTAGATACGGACCTGTTTTATGGCTTGTTGAGCCAAGAAAGCCATCTGTAGGGGGTTGGGCTTTATTGCTTGTCGTGGTATATTCTGGTTTGGTGGATATCTCAGTTGTTGAGGATGAGGAGGAAGAACTGGTCCACTGGGTTTGGGACTATGATTTTGAAAATTTATCAAACGTGGAGGGGGTTGCTAGAAAAAAGAAATTAAACCAATTCAGTAACAATTACCTCCTGAAAGATAAATTACAGAGATCTCTATTTTATACAACTTATACAGAAAGAAACTCTGCCACAGATGAATCATTTATTAGGATTACAAGGGAATGGGAGGTGGAGGATGGACAGACTTCCAGAATTTGTATAGAGTCTTATTAGGAAAGAACCTTGGGAGAGGGATTGCCAACTACATTTTTAAGTAAGTTGTATCAGAATTAGACCTAGGCCATGTTGGTAAATAGGTAAAATGTGTGTTTGGTATCCTTTTAAGTCCTTGACTATTATGTTTTGCAAAGAACTGCTCTCATCAACCTCTTGAAATAAAGTGATGGTAGAAAAATAACTGCTCACATTTACTGAGCAATATTAAATGCCAGGTACTGCTTTAAGTGCTTCACATGTATTCACTCATTTAATCTTAAGAACGATCCTTTGAAGTAGGGATTATCTCTATCTTATAGACAAGAAAACTTAAGGTGCAGAAAATTTAAGTAACTTGCCCAAGATTAACAAGACAGTAAGGGATGGAGCTGGGATTTGAACAAGTAGCTTGACTGGAAGGCTGTATTCTTAACCAAAAAATCATAAATAATGAAAATAGTTCGTATTTAATAACATTTAAAAATTAACAATGAGTTCTAGATCTTACTAAGTTCTAACTATATGTCAGGCATTTTACATATATGCCATTCAGCCTTATGAAATAGGTATTATTACCCTTGTTTTGCAAATTAGGAAACTAAAGGTTACGAAAGCTTAGGTAACTTGAAAAATGTCACATAGCTAGTAAAAGGCAGCATACCAAGGCTTTAATCCAAATCTAGTCCGCCATATCATTACCAAAACATGTTCTGGTGCTTAGCTGGCTGTTAAGATACTGACTAATCCAAGCTTAGAGGATGAGTCTCCCTAAGAGAAAATATATTTTCAAAGGAAACTGTCTAAGCAAACATTGATTGATTACAGGAAGGCTGGGTAAGGAAATCAGAGATGGGGCAAGGGCTAGAAAGGCAAGTCTATTCTGTCTATTCATAAATGCTAGCCCTGGAAATTGAGACCAGAGTCCTAGAAAAAAAGGTAACTTTATATGCCAGCCTCCTCCTGACTATTCAATTCTCTCTACAGTTGGGAATGTATTACAAAACAAATACTTCTTTTCAGTATATCTTAACTATATATGATCAGAACTTCTCAGAGAAGACTATTTCCTCCCACATTCACAGGGGGACAAGTAAATAGGGAATCTTTAAGGTTAAGTAACAACACTTCAACCTTTGACACTGTGAAGGTAGACAGCTATGAAGTGTAGCCCTGCCCTCTTTTTCTTTTTTTCCCTCCCATTTGTGGAATTTACTTTCCTGTCCTGGGTAAATTACTTCTCTCTTACAATTAGTTGGCACTAGGTTCACCCTCATTAACTTTCAAGAGTGCCCAGTAATTATAGACCAAGCAAAAAATAGATTTAGATACTGATTCTACAGAAATGAGAATAACTGGGAATAGAGAAATAATTAAGAGCTTAAGCAAACAGACATAATCATCCCCATTCCCATGCTAAGTAACTTCTTTATTATGGATTTTGATTTTACTCTAGAGGTCAGTAGTTCCCAGCTATATATAACCATGAAGGACAGCAGATGTTCTTCTAATATCCATCTACTGCTTGGGAAAACTGATGTATACATAGTAGCTACAGTATCTCTGCAGCAGTAAATCTGGTTCAGGAGTGAGAACCATTGCTGTGATTGATGTATAAAATGATATATGTGACAGTGGTCTGTAACAAACTGAGATCTCTCCACTGGAGAGAGAATATGCTGCATAGTATTAAATAAACAGATGCACGATCTCTATCAAGTTTGCATCACTCAGTCAGGTAACTATCCTCCCTCTGTTATCACCCAGCACTTAAACCACAAAGATGACATGGTTAACCTTCAGAGGAAGAACAAATAGGGAACTACCATCTAAGTGATTTTTAAAAGCAGTCCTTTCAATTTACCTGTACATATGGACAGACGTAGAGTACGATTTGCACATACCCATAGGCACACAGACACAACTGCTTATAGACAGGCATTTTCCCGTAAGTACATGCAAATAAGCCGGTAGGACACTAAGAACACAGGGAGGCAGGGCAATGTACAAGTTTATAGAAAAGGATAAAGTGACGAGTGAAAAATGTATGAGTGAGTATTTGGCAGAGAGTAGATAAAAATGAGAGATGAGAGTGTGAAAGAAGGTTTAGGAGTTATCGAGAATAGACAGAAAAAGAATAGCTGTGCGAGGTAAGGACTACAAGGTGTGAAAAGTACTTTATTTCTATGAAAAGTATTTTATTTCTAAGTGTAAAAATTAGGTTGTATAATAGAGACTGTACATTATACAGATTGCAGCACTCAATCCTAGACACTGAAAACAAGATTAAAAAAATTTCTGAGAAAAATAGGCTAAAGGCTTGGGTCACTTCTGTTTTGTCACTGCTCATATAAGTAACTATTTTCACATGGTATCTATTAATTGCCTCAGTTCCTGATATCATTTTTATTTACTTTTTTTATTATTTATTTTCATGTCTCATATATTTTTAAATTTTTTTTTATTTCAGTATATTACAGGGGTACTAATGTTTAGGTTACATATGCCTTTGCCCCACCCAAGTCAGAGCTTCAAGCATGTCCATCCTCCAGATGGTGCCCTTAGTTGTGAATATATCCAATCCCCTTCTACCCCCTCCCACCCTGGTTCCTGACTTCTCAATGAAAATGCAATTAACTCAAATGATGAATTCATCTCTTTTTTGATTAATAAACTAAATATCATACCATCTCAGACACTTAAGATCAATATTAACACATGCAAATGCTTATCACTAGGCACGCAAATATTTTTCTCTCTGCTCCCCACATTTAGCTTTAGAAAAATTTTAGTACTCTTTGCAGTCTCCAAAATATGTCCTTCTGCCTTCAATTTTCTTAACAAAATTTCAGCTCTACCAAGAACACCCCTGGTATCTAAAGTATGCAATTCTCTTCCCATGGAACACTCACTAAAGATCTTTTAATTTGCTTGCTACTTTCTGTAAAAACTTGGGTTGAAACAAAGTTTTCAAAAGCCATGATAATATTCCCCTGGATTTCACATGCTTTAATCAAAAGCCCTTAACCTCAAATACATTATCCTCAGACCTTCACAGAAATGACTTAACAAAATCAGAATCTACATATGTCCACAACTTTTATTGAGGGTTTCAGAAACAGTCCCATAAAGACCATTTCTATTTTGTAGAATTGCTACAAAAAAAGTTACGCAATTGCTTTTTCATAAAGAATCACATTATATATTCCTCGCCAGTATTTACTCGCCAGTAAAATATTCGTAAAACCTTTCCCTAACTGACATGTTTACTTTTTATTAGACAGTGATATCTGTATTATTATTTCTTTTTGCTTTGGTTGACAAAAAAATTTTTTTTTAAATCCCTTGGCCTTATAACTTTTCATCTTATCCCCACCTTTATCACCCTGTGCCTTATCCCCCTGACCATATCCCATTGGCCTTATGTTTTGGCCTTTCTCCCCCTGGCTTTAACCCAATGGTCTTATCCCAATGGCCATGTACTCTGGCCTTGTTCCCGTGGTCTTATCTCCTAGGCCTTACCACCCTAGCTTTATCCCCCCCAATAATAAATATCCCACTGGCCATATCTTTTGCCCTCATCCCCCTGGCCAGACCCCTTGTTTTTATCCCATTGATAATATCCCATTGGCCTTATCCCCCACTTCCTGGAATTTTCCCTCTACTCTCCACCCCCAGCCATATCCCCTCCTTGCCTGGACTTCTCTCTCTTGCCCAAGCTTACCCTCAGCCATATTCCATTGGCCTTATCCTGGTTGACAAGAAATTCTGAGCTAAGTTTTGTTCAAGTATGAGAATTCTTAGCCTAGGCCTACATACTTTATTTGACTCTTATTAAACCCTGCTCAATTTAATTTGTGTCCTTTACTGTAAATCACTTTAAATCTTTTGCAAAAATAGGAAGAGTATAAATTAGTAAATAAATGTAACTGAAAATAATAATTTATATGAATTAGATTTTAGATTCCTTATTAAACCTTTACTAAATCTATGTATCCCCACATCTAACTTGAATAGGACTGTTAAAGTATTTAACAAAACTATATTTACATTTTATCTTCAAAAATTACATTGAAAATTAGCAGAATATTTCATATCTAGTAGAAATAAGAATGGTACATGGAATATTTGCTCAGAAATAAGTTTGAGAAAGATAGGTTTTAATTAACCACACCCCTGCTCTTTTCTACTTCACTTTTCCCTGGTTTCTAAGATGCAATGTGGTTTTCTAAACACTGCATCCTTACAGAGAATGAATTTCTAAAGTTTCTGTCATTTTCAGGTACCCATATAGGAATTATAGGTACACAACTTTTCCCATCAATCATACACATGGGTTATTGAGGAATATAAACATTTATCTGCTGAAGACAATGAAGAATAGATGAAAGTAGATTTATCAGCTAAATAAACCAATAAATCCTTTTTGAGTCAGGATAAAAACTAGGTGTTAAATCCGAGATTCTTAGTGTGATAAATTTTTATAAATTCATATATTTAAACCACAGAAAATGGATGTCTTGGTTATTTTACGAGCTGAACACAATTATACTATAATTATCTAAGTTAGGACAGGCCTGCTTCCAAATTTACCTGATGAGAGATGGAAGGTTGCTGGATGGGCCCCTGCATTCTAGGGTTTGGTAAACCCACAGGTGCTGGCCTCCGTTGCACCTGTTGCCTCTGAGCGATTACCTGTTGCTGCATATGCTGGAGCCGTAATTGAGCTAGGCTGATCTGTGTTGGAAACTTGGATAACTGGTTTGAAGATAAACCACCTGGTGGCTGTGAATTCTGTTCCACGACAGGATTCTGCTTAGGCATTTGTGGCTGGCTCTCTTTATCCTCGATTACTAAAGAACCTAATTAAAGAGAAAAGATTACAGGATAAAGTTTTTCTCATAGCTGATGAAATATCACATTTGGTAAGGCCCTTTTTGCTGAACTTCAGAAATGCCAATGAACTCTTTGGTCTTAGGACCCCTTTACGCTCTTAAAAATAGAGGACTGCAAAGAGCCATTGTTTACGTAGCTTCTATCAATCAAAACTTACAATGTTAGAAAGCAAAAATGAGAATTTAAAAAAAATTACTAATTCATTTAAAAATAACAATAAAGCCACAACACATCTTAATGAAAACTATATTTTAAAAAATACTTAGTGAACATTGGTATTATTTTACATTTTTTAATGTAAAATTAAATGCCTGGCTTAATAGGTGAACTCTCATATCTGTTTCTCCATTATCCGTCATAATATACGACAAATATATTTTATGATGTTAAAATATATGAAAAAATCCAGTCTCATCCAGATATATAGTTGGAAAAGGGTGTGGTGTTTGTGGTCCCCTGAAAGAGCCTTAGACTATTACTTTGAGAACTGCTGTTGTATATCAAAACAAGCAAACCTGACATTGGCTCTAAAAACAATCCCACAAAGTGTTTCTGAATCTTTAGTATTAACAATTTGCAATCTCTGAAGTTCTTATACCTTTACAATGCATACTATTCTTTGATAAACAATACTTTGACTAACTTGAAACCACAGTTTTAGAATTTAAAGGTGCCTCCTCTCTGACAGATCTGATCCAAGCTTGATTTCTTCAACAGTACAGACTCAAATGTTTCTGAATGACTAAATATATGTATTCTAAAAATATATAGTTATCATTCATTAAATCCTTACTGAGTGTTATTCACTGTGCCAGGTAGGTATATATTCCCTTTCACACATAAGCAGTCTAAGGTTTAGAGAGAGAAAAACTCACCCAAAGTCATCACGACACTAACGAAATATTTACCTAGATCAGTATTTTTCCCTAGCACTCTTCTATGTTTCTCAGAAGCCAAGGATAAACAAATTCAGGAAATTTGTCTCCTTCTTGAGAGATTCACAATGTAAATCTCATTGTAAATGAATTTACTGGGCTATATATGACAGCTCTAAGAAGTTCTAGAGTAAAAGATATTGTTTAACTTTATAATATTAGAGTTTCACTAACTTATTTGACTGAGATCCTGTTTTTTGTTTTGTTTTTGCTAATGTAGACTTATGTAAAACTATATCCATTTATATGTGTCCAGTTTTAAATATAATTCTTAAATGTACCTATGTCTACATGTGGGTATATTTACATATTTTAAGTGATATATTTATAACTATATGCACCTCCACATATATGACTGCTTGTGTGGATTCACATCTCATGATGAGTTCTCAGAACATATGAGTTCTCGAATGTGCAGTGGTAGAGTGGGGTATGGTAAAAACCAGAGTTACTTACACATATGCTTTGTATTCCTAAAGATGCTTCTTTTCATTAAGGTGGGTGTGTGTAATTCCAGTTGCCTGCTATGTATCAATATTTATACGGCTGTACATACTTCCCATCTGGTCTGTAGGAGTCTCCTTATCACCTTTGCTTCAAGGATTCTTTTTGTTTCCTTGTATGGGTGAGATTTGTGTAAGCCTATTTCTTCTTTTCCTGGTGAGCACAGGCTCTCTCTCCAGCCATTTTTTCCCCTTCCTACCCAGAATCTAGCCTTGGGGATGAGAGAGCAACCATCTTTGATGATTCTCAAACAACATCAGTAAGGCCAAAACATGTCATCAAAGGAATATTGGTTGTTGATGAACGAACAACACATAGGGAATTCTTAAATTTCAGTTTGTATAGTTTCCCCATGAGAAATTAAGAAATAAGGCAAAAAGATTGTTTCTACTCAGCAAATGGTATAATAAAAAAGCTAAAGTAATAACTTTCTGCAGAACTGCTTGCAAGGATTTTTTTTTTTTGGGACAGAGTCTCACTCTGCTGCCCAGGCTAGAGTGAGTGCCATGGCGCCAGCCTATCTCACAGCAACCTCAAACTCCTGGGTTCAAGCGATCCTACTGCCTCAGCCTCCCAAGTAGCTGGGACTACAGGCATGTACCACCATGCCCAGCTAACTTTTTCTATATTTTTAGTTGTCCAGATAATTTCTTTCTATTTTTTTCAGTAGAGGCGGGGTCTTGCTCTTGCTCAGGCTGGTCTCGAACTCCTGAGCTCAAACAATCCGCCCGCCTCGGCCTCCCAGAGTGCTAGGATTACAGGCGTGAGCCACCGTGCCCGGCCTTGCAAGGATATTTTAGCTCCTAATGTTACCAAAATGATAGTCTCCCTTTGTGATAATTCAGTAAGCTGTAATCCAGTCGTGTGTTGCTTAAGGACAGGAATAAGTTCTGAGAAATGCATCGTTAGGCAATCTGGACTTTATGCAAAAATCATAAAGTATACTTACACAAACCTAGATGGTATAGCCAACTACACACCTAGGTTATTTGGTATAGACTATTCCTAGGTATAGCTTAGGCTACAAATCTGTACAGCATGTAACTGTACTGAATTGTAACACAATGTTATTTGTGTATCTAAACATTTCTAAACATAGAAAAGGTAAAAATAACAGTACTATAATCTTAATGGGACTACCATTGTATATGCAGACCTTCATTGACTGAGATGTTGTTACACAGTATAGGACTGTACTTAAGATTTGGGTACTTTTCTGTATGACTGTTACACTTCAATTAGGAATATATATATATATATATATATATATATATAAATTATTACCGGGCAAATGAAAAAAATTGAAAGTGTTCCCTAAGCAAGATAAAGTGATTGAAGCATTAGGTGCCTACTGAATGGGTTTAAAGATAAGCCAATAATAACATCAAAAACAGTATTTTAAATGAAAACATTCTAAATATCAAAAGTCCTGTATCAAGAGTTAACCCATTCTGGCCGGGCGTAGTGGTTCACGCCTGTAATCCTAGCACTCTGGGAGGCCGAGGGCTCAGGAGTTCGAGACCAGCCCGAGCAAGAGCGAGACCCCGTCTCTACAAAAAAAAAATAGAAAGAAATTAGCTGGACAACTAAAAATATATATATAAAAAATTAGCCGGGCATGGTGGCACATGCCTGTAGTCCCAGCTACTCAGGAGGCTGAGGCAGTAGGATTGCTTGAGCCCAGGAGTTTGAGGTTGCTGTGAGCTAGGCTGACACCACAGCACTCTAGCCTAGGCAACAAAGTGAGACTGTCTCAAAAAAAAAAAAAGTTAACCCATTCTGATAAATCTAGAGCTAACAATACAAACTGGATTCTGTGAGGGTGGAGTGGAATGGGAGGACATCTATATATTCCTAAGCCTAGCTAGACACCCTGTAAGTCAATATATAGAATGTTTTTCTATCATCGATATATGTACATGTGTTCATATTCATGCATGTGTCACCATATACATAAATGAAATACTAGCAAAAATGACATGTCTTTAAATCAAGATAATGAAAACATTTTGAGGGTAGAAGAGAATATGTTTTCATTAACATGTCATAGTAATTGTAAATTCCACAAACAATGGCACGCTGAGAAAATGTAAATAATGGCCTACCTAAGTTGATAATATTTTGAGCCCAGAAACTAGGATCACAGTGAAATTGGATGGTGTTGTTGGTCACTGGAGAAGCATCACACCTTGCACGAAGGAGGTGCCGTAACCGGTATGTAATCTAGAAGGAAGAAGAGAGACAACAAAATGTCAGGTAAATAATTTATTAAGTGCCCAATAGATAACAAAAATAGTCTCTAATATGTACAACAATACACAATACACAGTCATATATAGGTTACAAAAATGGACATACAACATAATTTTCTTTCTAAAACATGTTAGAAGTTTTGAGGTCTAACTCAGCTGCAGTGTTTAATACAGAACTGAAAAGTATCTTGAAGTGATAAATTTAAGTCAGTTTTTCCTAATTATTAATAAAAAATTGCAAAAATACTAAGTCAAATATTAGTAAAAAAAATCTTAACAATATTTTGCTCTTTATTTATTTAACTTACTCTTAAAGGAAATGGAACTGGGCCTGCTAGTGGGATGGCTCTCCTTGTTGCTCATTACGGTTCTGTCCCTGCCACCTCCCTGAACACACCCAGCTTTGAATCTCATGTCATCACATCACATCATCCACTTCCCTCCACACTGCAGCCATCGATGAACATCTATTCATTCTCACTCAGTCCATGAAAATTTTAGTTCCTGGCTCACTGTCACCACCTCCAACATTAGTCCTCCAACACTTCTTGATGATTTCAATATCCAACTAGATGATCCTTCTCTTCCAGCTTACTTCCTCTAGTGCCCAAATATCAATAATCCTACAAACTTATCAGGTCCTATAAGCCTTTGCTCTTAGAACTTTTCCCTGTCCTTTTATCTCACTTTACCTTCACCTTTTATCCCTCAATTCCTCGTTAGCCATCCTAAATCCCTGGGCCAATCGTCATAATTATTTCCTTGCATATACCCTCAACTCCTCTCTCTCTTCTCATACCCAATTATGCATACTCCCTTCTGTCTCTTCAACCTTTCTCCCAGACAAAACAACCCACCCTGATTAAGTCCCAGTTCTGCCTGAATATGACTGGACTGATCTCACTTCAAATATATGACCACTTACTCCAGGTCCCTTTAAGGCTGACTGGCTAGCATATGACATTTCTCTTGTCTATTCACTTCCCTTCTTTCCTAAATGACTATTTCATACCTCCTTCTCTCTTTTCAAATCTCCAACACCTCCTCCTCCACTCTCAATCTCAGCTGATGTACTTGCTTATCATCTCACTAAAAATAGGAACTATCACAGGGACCTTCCACAAACCTCCACCACCTATCAGTATCTGTGTTGCCTCCTGTTACAATGGATGAAATGTCTGCGTCTAGCTAAAGCCAATCCTCCAACTTGTGCAGTAGAACAAATCCCCTCATCTGCTCAGCAATTTTCATCCCTCTTGTGTAACACTAACCCTTCTACTTTACTAGATCACACCCATAAACATATAAATATGCTTTAATGTTTGCCAGCTAAAAACAAAACTCTTGGCTCCTTTCTCCTGCCATCAACTGCTTCATTTCTCTGTTCTCTTCTACAGCAGAACTCTTCAAAGGACTCATCTAGATTTATTATCTCTGATTCCTCCCCTCCTATTCTTTCCTGAAACCATTACATTCAGGCTTTCAGGAGCTCACAGAGGTGGTCGGTCTGCCCTCGTGGAAACACTTTCTTCATTTGGCTTCCAGTACACTATAACCTCTTGTTTGTCCCCTTGTATCACTAGCTGCTACTTATTGGAGCCACTGAGAATAGATTTAGGTTTCACCTGACGAACTGTTTCTGAGCTCCCCAGGGAGGGCATGGCTGTCCCTTCTTGTTGGCATCACACAATCCCAGTCACCAATGCGGGGGCTTTCTTCTTTCTCACATCTCTACATGCTGGAATGAATGCCCCAGGACTCACTCTTTTGTCTGCCCTCTCTTCTTCTACACCCACATACACTCACGCACAGCACGGCAATGTTTTAGTCCATGAAGCACTGACTACGTGATGGCAGTCCCACAAGATTATAATGGAGCTGAAAATTCCCATCACTTGGTGATGTTGTAGCCATTGTAACATCACAGCACAAGGCATTACTCAGTTGTTTTTGGTGGTGCTGGTATAGACAAACCTACCGTGCTGCCAGTCCTATACTGACAGTGATGAATATGTTATTGGTTTATATATTTACTATACTATACTTTCTGTACAATGTGTTTGTGTTTTAAGCTATTATTACAAGAATCAAAAATAAAAAGTACATAAAGTAAAAAAGTTATAGTAAGCTAAAGTTAATTTACTGTTGAGGTAAGAATTTTTAAAAATAAATTTACTGTAGCCTAAGTGTGCAGTGTTTATAAAGTCTACATTAGTGAACGGTAATGTCCTAGGCCTTCACATTTACTCACCACTCACTTGCTAACTCACCAGAGCAACTTCCAGTCCTATAAGCTCCATTTATGTTAAGTGTCCTATACAGGTGTACCACTTTTTCTTTTACGCCGGTTTTTTTTTTTTTTTTTTTTGAGACAGAGTCTCACTCTGTTGCTGTGGCGTCAGCCTAGCTCACAGCAACCTCAAACTCCTGGGTTCAAAGGATCCTCCTGCCTCAGCCTCCCGGGTAGCTGGGACTACAGGCTCGCGCCACCATGCCTGGCTAATTTTTTCTATATATTTTTAGCTATCTAATTTCTTTCTATTTTTGGTAGAGACGGGATCTCGCTCTTGCTCAGGCTGGTCTCGGACTCCTGAGCTCAAAGGATCCGCCTGCCTCGGCCTCCCAGAGTGCTAGGATTACCAGCGTGAGCCACTGCACCCAGCCTTTACGCCATATTTTTAATGTACCTGTTGTATGTTTACATGCTCAAATACCATTCTGTTACAATTACCTACAGTATTCAGTACAGTAACCTGCTGTTTAAGTTTGGAGCCGAGGAGCAACAGGCTTTACCATACAGCTTAGGTGTGTAGTAGGATAGACCATCTAGGTTGTAGAAGTACACTGCATGATGTTCACACAAAATCACTTAACAATGTATTTCTCAAAACGTACCCTAGTCTTTAAACAACAAATAACTAACTGTACTTTTACTGATTTCATCCAGTCTCATGGTTTAAATAACTGTTTTATATCTGCAGCCTGGACCTCTCTTTTGAACTTCATTTCCAATTGCTTACTCAGCATCTCCATTTGGTTGTCTAAAAGGCATCATTTAACATGCCCAAAAGGGAACTCTTGATCTCTCTCCTCAGGTCTACTCTTCCTATAATCTTCCCCTCTCCATTATTGCTAATACTGTTTTTCCTATAGCTTACGGTAAAAATCTTTCGTTCCTTTTTCTCACACACCACATTCAACCTGCTTGCAAATCCTGTTGGCTCTACCTTTAAAATATATGTATAATCTATCTTCTATCAGCTCTATCAACTCCACTAGCTACCACTCTAGGAAAGCCACTTTATTGCAGTAAGGTTCTAATGGGGCTCCCTTATTTCTCCCAGGCCCTCAACCACACACAGTCTTCTCTCAACACATCAGCCAGAGTGACTGTGTTAAAATATAAGTGATATTATGTCACTCATTTCCACAAACACCCCCCCAAATGGTTTCCCATCTCACTCAAACACTAAAGTTCTCAAGACAAACTGCAAGATTTGTGCTAGTACCTTTCCATTCCTTCTCTGACCTTTCCTCTTAATATTCCCTCTGCATTCACTCTGCTCCAGCCCCTCAGGCCACTGTGCCGTCCACATCACAAAAGCTCCCCCGGTAGTCCCTGCGCCTGCTGTGTGCTCTGCCAGCAATACTCTCCTCAGCTGTCTGTATGGCATGCTTCCTCAACATGCTCAGAATCACCCTTTAGCCAGATTCCCCTTATCTAAGACTGCAAACGCACCCCAATGCTCCCAAACTACTCCCTTAATTTACTTTTCTCTAGAGCACTTAACAGCATGCAATGGTTTGTATAGTTTAGCTATTTTGGTATTATCTACCTCTCTGCACTAAAATGCAGCTCATTGAGGACAAAGATTTTATTTTTTGTTCCCTCAGCATTTAGAATGTTGCTTGGAACATAGGTATTCAGTCATTGTTAAATCAGTAAACTTGCTTCAATTTCTGCATTATCTCCAATAAAAATAAATTCTAAGTAAAACATATTAACTTATTTTGGGACTGTGAAGAATATGTGGCAAAGTGTTTAGCAAACAGCACTCAATACAATGTGCCTTTTCCCGAGTTTCTTCCCTTTATTTTTTTGCATCTTCTAATTCTCACCATAAATGATGCTTATAATATATTAACCAAAAGGATTATTCTAAAGCTTTCCTTTGTAAATATCCTCATATTTTATCATTTTCTAAAATTTATTTATATTTAAAAACATTTTTAAATTATTTTAGTTGAAAAATAAAAATTACATATATTTATTGTATACACCATGTTTTGAAATATGCATACTTTGTGGAATGGCTAAATTGAGCTAATTAACATATGCATTACCTCACATACTTCTCATTTGTGGTGAGTAAACTTAAAATCTACTCTCTTAGTAATTTTCAATACATTGCTATTAACTATAGTCTCTGTGTTGTACAACAGACATTATACACTTATTCCTCCTATCCACCTAATTTTGGGTTGGGTGTGGTGGTCCATGCCTGTAATCCCAGCACTTTGGGAAGCCACAGTTGGAGGATTGTTTAAGCCCAGGAGTTTAAGAACAGCCTGGGCAACATAGCAAGACCTGTCCCTACAAGAAAAAGAAAAATAAACAAAAAAACCAGAATTAGCTGGGCGTGGTGGTGTGCACCTGCAGTCCCAGCTATTCAGGAGATTGAGCCAGGAGGACTGCTTGACCCCAGAGTTTGAGGTTTCAGAGAGGTATGATTATGCCACTGCACTCTAGCCTGGGTGACAGAGAGACCCTGTCTCAAAAAACAAACAAAAATTTTTATCCTTTTATCAACATATCCCCAAAGCCCAGTCCCCCCGACCCCTGCCCACCTGGTAACCACCATTCTATTCTCTATTTCTTTGAGTTTGATTTTTTTTTTTTTAAAGATTCTACATACAAGTAAGATCATGTAGGCTGTGCCTAGCTTATATCACTTAACATAATGTCCTCTAGGCTCATTCATGTTGTGCAAATGACAGGATTTCCTTCTTTTTTAGGGCTAAATAGTATCCTTTTGTGTATATACACCATACTCTACCAATTTATCTGTTGATGGACACTTAGGTTGATTCCATTTCTTGGCTACTGTGAATAATACTATGATGAACTTAGAAGTGCAGATATCTCTTCAAGACACTGATTTCATTCCCTTTGGATATATATCCAGAAGTGAGATTGCTGGGTTATACGGTAGTTCTATTTTTAATTTTTTGAGGAAACTTCTCTGTTTTCTTTAATTGTTGTAATTTACAACCTCACCGACACTGTGCAGGGGATTCCCTTTCTTCACATTCTCTTCAACACTTGTTATCTTGTCTTTTTGACAATAGCCTCTTCATCATTTACTTTTAAAGCAAGTGTAGAAAAACTGTCATTAACAGCAAAAAGAACCCCCACATTCCCTTCACCCAGATTCCCCAAGTGTTACTCTATTACCCACATTTGCTCCAGCACTCACCCAACTGCTCCTACACATACACTATTATTACCTGTCTTTCCCCAAATGTTTGGAGAACAAGCTACAGGTCCTGTGTCTCCCCTAAATATTCCAGTGTGAATATCCTGAAACAAAGATCTTCTAACATAAGCAGCAAATTCCAAAGTCCAAATTCAGAAAGCAACTGTGTCATAACACTACTGTCCAATTCAAAGACTTCATTCAAGCACCACCTGTCCCAGCAATGTCCCTTTTCCAGGATTCCATCAAAGAATACAAGCTGCAGTTCGTTGTCATGTCTCTTAGTTGCCCAGTCTTTCCCTGTTGTTCAAGTGTTTGATGGGTTTTAGAGATTTCAGACCTTAAATTCTATGTGCTATTTCCTCCTGATCAGACTTAAGTACAACATTCTTGTCAGGAATACAACACAAATGATGAACTGTCCTGAAGCATAGGATGTCAACTTGTCCTGCTGCTGGTGATACTAATCTTTATCACTTAGTATAATAATTTTGCTACTCAATTTTCTCCACCTTCAGGTTGAAGAGGTATTCTAAGATTACACTAATACCCTGTTCCCAATCAATCTTCTACCTACCACCCCATTAGCATTCACTGATTAATCCTCCTGAATTACCTCTACGATAGCAACCAAACGTGTTTCCTTATGCATTACTCTTTCCACATTCATTACTTTATATTTTGCCAACAAGTTCTCCCCACCATAGATTTACTGTTTGACATATCATTATAGACTCTTGTATTCTTAATTTAATGCAATGCATTATAATTATTTATTTAGAGCCTCAAATTTGTTGTTGATTTTTCCAATGGGAGGCTTTTAGGCTGGATCATGGTCTCTTTGACATGTCCTCAGCATTCTCTGACCATTTCAGTAGTTTCTGGTATAATAAGATGTCCTGGGCACACCTTGTAGTTTCCCTCTCTTTCCTTGGTATCTTTAAACCAAGATCTGGAACAACAGTGGGCTCACTATTGGGATGTAGCACACAAACATATATACATATACTGGGGGAGGGGGTGGGTGTATAAAGCTATTTCTAGGTCTATCTGCATACATGTATAAAATGAAACTCTGAAGTTCAAACTATACCTCCAATTCCAACCCGATACACACCTTTCCCACCTTACTTCTTTCTAAATATCTTCTCTGAAAACTTGGCTGCCATTACCCTTAATATACTTATTTACTTACTCAATCCATTTACTTATTTGCTCTCTGTAACCAAAACTCAAACAACACTGTCTGTCTCCTCTTACCTCCTGTGTTCCTCCCTCGCCACTTCAAGTCTTTGGCTACTGGTCTCATGCCTTTCTGTGGTCCCCCAACCCTTTCCATTACTGTGTCCACAGTCACCATGCTGACGCCTCCATACCAGCAGAAGGTAGGAAGAGAAGATGCTTAATAGTTTTTATTGTTAATACATACATATATATATCTTCCCCTACTTCAGACACACTATATTAGCGCCCTGAATATCTTATGATTTTTGGTGTGGAAACTGAGTAACATAAGCTTTCTTGCCCCCCATAAAAAAGATTAAATCAGAAATGTGAGCACTTCCTTAAAAAGAAATCAGTTTTAATTAAAGAGAACTATGAGACAAATCACCTGAATATAAATACTTTTTCTGCTTGCTTGAGGTATTATGCTGCAAAACAAGTAGCAAGTACCTATTTGCTAATTAAGTTGTAGCAAGGTGTAAAAGTTGTATCAAACTTGGCTACTCTGCTCCTTCCTTAAGTAACAAATTTTTCCTGCTGAATTTTACTGTCATTTAGTGTAAAGATTTAAGAGCTTTCTTTCTGTCAAATTATTTTATTACCCATTTGAAATGGTACTTATTACCATTATACTTGCCAAAACTCATGAGGCATGTTTTAAATAATTCTGAGAAGTCATAAAGGCTGGCTAGTACAGAAGATAAATTACGGTTCATTAAATGTGCTTGTTAATCCCTTCAGATGTACCTGAACTTAAAATGAACTCAGGTTTCACACTGAAAATTAACTATTGTTTAAAAAAGCAAAGAAAAATATTTTTAATATGAAAGGTGTCCAAACAGCTTTTGAGATGTCAATATTATATGTTGTCTCCTTTCTACTGAAGTTAAAATAAACTTTAAAAAGATTTACTATTTCTGAAATTCCAATCCTATAAAATAACATGGAGTTTTATCTATATGGCACTTATATAGCTTCTCATAGATGTTATTATAGTAACCTCCTTTTCCACCAATCTGTTACTGAGTTCCTTTATGTCAAGCACTGGGTAACACAAAGTTCTACCCTTACGTAATATAAATCTAATGACATTCATAGAAAAAGATATGTAAATATAATAGATAAAAATTGGTCACAGTATGATGGACATATGCTAAAGGGCTATATAAGCACAGAAAAAAGGAGCCCAGCTCAGTCTTTTGGAAGATTGCCAGAAGAAAAGGGAGAACCACCTAAAATGGACCTGGTAGTCTCTACAAAGATGAGAAATTATTCAGGGGAAGAAAAGGCACTCTAAGAAAAGGGTATCAGTACTCAAGCAAGAGAGCATATGTTCTGAGCCCTGAGGGCTAGAAGAAATTGGCAATTAAACTAGAAAGACTGAGACATTCAGGAAACAAAAAGGAGGTTCTTGAGATTAATTAGACGGTAGGATGAGGGAAAGGGAGTAGAAGACATTGAAGATCCCTTATAATATCTATTCCTTAACATTTTCCTAATTACTGGTATGTAGAACAATCTACTGCTATTAAAAAGAATGACTGCTTTATTTTCCAGAAAATAAACACCAAAAGTTTAAGCAACAAAAAGCAAAAATAAAGAAGTGGGACTACATCAAACTAAAATGCTTATGCACAGCAAAAAAAAAAACCTGAATCAACAAAATGAAAAGGCAGTCTATGGATTGGGAAAAAATATTTGCAAATCATATATATGAAAAGAGTTAATATCTAAAATATACAGGTTGATTATGCTTTATCAGAAATGCTTAGGTCCAGAAGTATTTGAAATTTCTAATTTTTTTGGATTTTGGAATATGTCCATATACTTATTTAGATATCTTGGGGATAGAAGCCAAATCTAAACAGGAAATTCATTTATATTTCATATACACTTAACACACACAGCATGAAAGTATATTCCAAAAAGAAATAAAATCACCTCGTAAAGATACCTGCACTCTCATGTCACTGCAGCATTATTCACAACAGTCAAGATAGGAAAACAACTTAAATGTCCATCAACACATGAATAAACAAACTGTGGAGGGTGTATGTGTTTGTGTATTCAGCCTTAAAAAAGGAGGAAATCCTGACATTTGTGGCAACATGGATGAATCTTAAGGTTGCTATGCTAAATGAAATAAGACAGACACAAAGAAAAATATTGTATGATCTCACTTATACATGAAATCTTAAAAAAAAAAAAAACTGAATACATAGAAACAAAGAATGGTGGTTACCAGCGGGTGGGAGGAGGAAGAAATGTGGAGAAGTAGATCAAAGGTTACAAATTTGCAGTTAGTGATGATGAATAAGCCTAGAGATCTAAACAATATGAGAATTATAGGTAGTAATATTGTAATGTATATTGAAAATTTGCAAAGAGAATAGACATTAGTGGCTCTTACCACACACACAGGTAAGGTCATGGATATTAATTTGCTTGACTGTAATAATCATTTCACTATATATATCAAAACATCATGCTGTATACCTTAAATATATGCAACAAAAAATCATTTTTAAAAAAGACTAGCAAGCTTCCAGGCCCAAAAGGAATTTTTAAAAAATTATTTTAAGCATATAAAATTCACTATTTAAAGGTTAACCTGAATAAACATGGCTATATTTATAAAGCAGAAAAGAGTTATACAATATACTGATTATCAAATTTTCTTTCTTTTTTTTTTGAGACAAAGTCTCACTCTGTTGCCTGGGCTAGTGTGCCATGGCGTCAGCCTAGCTCACAGCAACCTCAAAGTCCTGGGCTCAAGCGATCCCTACTGCCTCAGCCTCTCAAATAGCTGGGACTACAAGCATGTGCCACCATGCCTGGCTAATTTTTTTTTTATATATATATTTTTAGTTGTCCAGCTAATTTCTATTTTTTTAGTGGAGACGGGGTCTTGCTCTTGCTTAAGCTGGTCTCGAACTGAGCTCAAACAATCCGCCCGCCTCGGCCTCCCAGAGTGCTAGGATTACAGGCGTGAGCAACCACGCCTGGCCTCAAATTTTCTGAAGTTGGAAAATTCTTCTAAATGTTTTAAAATAATCACAAACCTCAGCTCAGCATGCACTGCAAATTATTTTATTATCTATACCTGCTACTAGCTATGTATTAAGACTCAAGTTCCACACGATTTTAAATTTTAGGAAAAAAGAAGATTCAATAATCCCAGAATGGTTCTATAAGATTCAGTGTGCCTATTTTCTCCTATGCTGTCTTCATCCATAAAAATGCAAGGTGAAACAGCAAGTGCTGATGGAGAAGCTGTAGCAAGTTGTCTAGAAGACTTAGCTAAGATCACTGATGAAAGTGTCTACATTAAACAACAGATTTCCAGTGTAGATGAAACATGAAAGATGTTTCTACTGTAAAGAGGATGCCAGGTAGGAATTTCATAGATAGCTGGAGAGAAGTCAATGCAAAAGACAAGCTGATGCTCCTGTTAGGGGCTAATGCAGCTGGTGACTTGAAGTTGAAGCCAGTGCTCATTGACCATCCTGAAAATCCTGGGACCCTTAAGAACTCTGCCAAATCTACTCTGCCTGTGTCCCTATAAATGGAAAAACAAATCCAGGATAACAGCACTTCTGTTTATAGCAATGGTTAATGAATATTTTAAGCCCAATGTTTAGACCTACTGCTCAGAAAAAGATTCCTTTCAAAATATTACTGCTCATTGACAATGCACCTAGGCACCCATGAGCTCTGATGGAGATGGATAAGGAGACTAATGTGGTTTTCAGGCCTGCTAACAGAACATCCATTCTGCAGCCCATGGATCAAGGAGTCACTTTGACTTTCAAGCCCTATGATTTAAGAAATACATTTCATAAGGCTATAGCTGCCCTAGATAGTGATTCCTCTGATGGATCTGAGCAAAGCAAATTGAAAACCTGGAAAAGATTCACCATTCTAGATGCCATAAGAACATTAGTGATTCATAGGAGGTCAAAATATCAATGTTAACAGGAAGAGGCTGATAGCAATCCTCATGCAGACCTGGAGGGGTTCAAGACTTCAGTGGAGTAAGATACTGCAGATGTGGCAGAAATAGCAAGAGAACTAGAAGTGGAGCCTGAAGTTGTTAATGAATTGCTACAATTTAGTGATCAAACTTGAACAGATAAGGAGTTGCTTCTTATGGATGAGCAAAGAAAGTGATTTCTTGAGAGGGAATCTACTCCTGGTGAAGATGCGCTGAACACTGTTGAGATGACAACAAAGGATTTAGAATATTACATAAACTTAGTTGAGAAAGTACTGACAGGGTTTGATAGGATTGACTCCAATTTTGAAAGAAGTTCTACTGTGAGTCAAATGCTATTCAATACCATCACATGCTACAGAGAAATCTTTCATGAAAGGAAAAGTCCATCCATGGCAAACTTCATTGTCTTATTTTAAGAAATCACCATAGCCACTCCAACCTTCAGCAACTACCACCCTGATCAGTCAGCAGCCATCAACATCAAGACAAGTCCCTCTACCACCAAAGGATTATGACTCCTGAGGAGTCAAGTGACCATTAGTATTTTTAGTAATAAAGTATTTTTTAATTAAGGTGTATACATTATTTTTTAGACATAATTATGATGCACACTTAGAATACAGTATAGTGTAAACACAACTTTTATATGCACTAGGAAACTCATAAATTTGTGTGGCTCACTTCATTGTGACATTTGCTTTATTACAGTGGTCTGGAACCAAATATGCAACAACTCCAAGGTATACGTGTATTTCAGAGGATAAATCTCCCTGACTCTTTAATATAACTAAGGTAAAGCAGGAATTTTTAAGAATATGGCAAAATGTCTTCTAGACCCTTGCTACTCATGTTTCACAATTCAGCAGCATCAGCATCACCTGGGAGCTTGTTAGAACTACACAATGCCAACCCGGTGGTGCAAGCACCAGTATCCCAGCTACTTGAGATGGCTGAGGTGGGAGAATTGCTTGAGCCCAGGAGTTTGAATCCAGCCTGGGGAACACAGAGAGACGCCATCTCTAAACAAATAAAAATTAAACCAAAAAAGAAATACATACGCATTAGTCAAGCTGTAAAAAAAAAAAAAAAACCCAAATAAACAAACCAAATATCCCCAAACAAACAAAAAAAGAAATACAGTCTGGCCTCACCCCAGGCCCACTGGTAAGAATCCTTAAGTGATTTGAATGCAGTGACCATACGTTCAGTAGCAAAGTTCAAGGTCAACGTCAAAACAGTTCACCAAATCACAGAGTCACCTTTCTGTAGCAAATGGGATTGAACTACCCAGCACCGCATAACATAGTGTAGCGGCGACAAGAGGAACACAGATGCTGGGTAATGTGTGAATCAGAGTATGAAACCTACCTCTTAACTGTGTGATGTTAGGCATGTTACTTAACCCTGTGCCTTAGTTTCATCATCTGTACAGTGGGGATGGATAGGCATATCTATAAATATCTAATAAAAATGATATAAAAGTTTAAATATTGAGAAAATGCTTATAATTAGTACCTGGCACATTATAGATGATCAGAAAATGTTTACTATTATTATTGTTGGTATTGAGTTCACTTGCAACAAAGACATTGAAAACTCGGAAAAGAATAAAATAGGAATAACAACGGCAGATGAAAACTGATGTTATACCTGAATTATTCCAGGTAAAAATATCTTTCTAATTATTTATTTATTTTAGAGATAGGGTCTTGCTCTGTCCCTCAGGCTGGAGTGCAGTGGTACAATCATGGCTCACTGTAACTTCACACTTCTGGGCTCAAGTGATCCTCCTGCCTCAGCCTCCCAAGTACCTGGGACTACAGGAGTGCACCACAACACCCAGCTAATTTTTTCTACTTTTAGTTACCCGGCTAATTTCTATTTTTACTAGAGATGGGGTCTCACTCTTGCTCAGGCTGGTCTTGAACTCCTGACCTCAAGCGATCCTCCCGAGCTTTCGTCTCCCAGGGTGCTGAGATTATAGGTATGAGGCACAACGCCTGGCCACACACACAATTTTTTGATATTTTTGTACAAACAAAGAGTCTTGCTATGTTGCCCAGGCTGGTCTCAAACTCCTGGGCTCAAGTGATCCTCCTGCCTCAGCCTCTAAAGTGCTGGGATTATAGGCATGCGCCACCCCACTCAGTTTAAAAATATTTTTTAATCCCAAAATATTCTGACTAATAAAAATCAGAAATATGTAAAAAAGTACTTATGCACCAACAGACTGAATTTTAAGCATTCCAATGACTCCATTGTTTCATTCTGCATTTTTATAGTATGCTAAATACCATACTTTATCTTACCAGTCGCTTGCTATAAAGTAATGCTGTACTGCTGCCACTAGAAACTGCCCATTTAGAAAAATGCATGACATGTTCCAATTGTTTGGAAAGTCCAGCCACTTCCTGTTGTTGTTGCATAAGTTTCATGCGATGGTCTTTTGCAAGGCTCTGGAAAGAAAATTTCTGAATTAATATCTGCATGTTAACATATATTTTAATGGTCA
The DNA here is from genome assembly GCA_963575035.1 of Avahi laniger. Classification (NCBI taxonomy): domain Eukaryota; kingdom Metazoa; phylum Chordata; class Mammalia; order Primates; family Indriidae; genus Avahi; species Avahi laniger. The sequence goes on from CAUYSK010089194.1 coordinate 29,947, forward strand.
TTTTTAGAGAACCAAATTATAATAAGTACAGTTTCTAAGTACTTAGTTGACAGTTGACAAACTGAAAATACTCTTAGTGTTTTCCCCCTTAGTACAAAGGATCACTCTCCCTACAGGAAAAAACTATATCCCAAATGTGCCCCTGGCCACTGGATATGCTTTTATATATTCTGGGATTTATGTCTCTGTTCATGCATCTTGTAATATGAAAGAGAATGGCTTAACTTTAATACAGTCAATGTCTGTTAAATTCAACACTCACAAATAAAATAGATGTACCATCAAGCAATCTAGTAAAGTTACCAGATCACATAATTTACTCAATCATATGATTTTACCTTCTAGGAATTCTAGTTGCAATTGCAACTAGTTTGTGCCCAGAATTGTGCCATATTGTAGATAATACTTATCCTTTGCATGTGCTAATTTTTAAAAAGGCATCATATTATTTCTGTACATTGAGAACTACCATGGAAGCCAACAGATGCAGTGAATAATTGTGCCAATGTACTCTAAGAAAAGCTACATAAAAGAATAATAGCACCAAAATTGGTTTATTTTAAAGGTCCCTATCCAAAAACCTCTTCCTAGACTGGTAAGGAGAGGGGAAGAGAAAGAGGACTTTTTATTGACTCAGACAAATTAGAAAATTGCCACACCCCAATGGGAACTTATGTTCTCAGTTAAAAGTGAGCCTAGATCCTGGTCCTAGTCAGCTCCAGATTTGGAAAATACACAAGATAAATTAAGGGGGGAAATGTGGTGAGTTTGTCTATTCAAGGAACTGTAAACAGTCAATGGCTTTGTTGTATCTAATTTAAATTCAGACAGAAGAAAATTTACCTATTAGGCTATTTCTTACCCCTGTAAGAACAAAGTGTTGCTTTGGAAACATTATAGTAGGAATAGAAATTTTGTTGACTTTGGGGAAGGTTGCAAATTGAGAATTAAAAGCCCCAATTTCTTGGTCTTCTATGGTAAAAGCTATTTGAACACTCTTTCTGCTAAGTGAGTCTTATCAGATAAAACTGGTTACAATTATTTGCCTTAAAAAGGGAATCTGAACCAGAAGAATGGGTACAAGGATTAGATGTATATTTAAAAGGTACTGTGAAAATTCTAAGCCAAAGCTGATCAAAAATAATACCAGGTTCATTCCTATAGATTTGCGAGTATGGTCATCTTTTTCTCTTCATGTTTTTAAAGCTCTTCAAGTGATTCTGATGTATAGTAAAGTTTGAAAACATAGCCACAACAATGTATGCACTACTAATCTCTGGGAAAGTAAATCAAAGTGACATCTGATTTTTAAGTAGACCTTAGAAACCTTTAAAATTCTGCTTAAATGTTTCTATTAAAATAAAATTTTTAAAAAAATCACAGAACCCTGAAAAAATAGCTACTATAAATGGTGTCTGCATCCTCTTGCCCAGAATACTTCCTTACTAAATAACTATGTCTCCAATAGAAAAGAGAATTATTTAAGTCATTGTTTCCTGTATGGCTGATAAACAATGGGAATGACCACACTCTGCCATAAGGGATAGAACTTTTTGACAGAGACCTTATAGTTTGGTCAACTATGAAATAAAGAGGATGGACTAAATTATTTCTAGGAGTCTCACTTTTCCTCAAATCGCCAAACATTAGGATGTTCAAATTCTCATTCTAAATTGTTTCTGTACTGTGAATTCTTTCTGTATCAAAATACTAAAAAGAATATCTAAAGATCATACAATTAATATCATACATTAATATACCACATAGATGTTGTAACCTCATATTATTTGAGGTCAAACACTGAGTTTGGATGTTGACCTTCAAGAGTTTTAAAAAGCTGGTAAAGGCTGGGCAAGGTGGCTCACCCCTGTAATCCTAGCACTCTGGGAGGCCAAGGCTCGGGAGGATCGCTTGAGGTCAGGAGTTCGAGATCAGCCTGAGCAAGAGCAAGACCCCATCTCTACTAAAATAAAAAATTAGCCAAGCAACTAAAAATAGAAACAAAAAAAATTAGCCGGGTGTGCTGATGCGTGCCTGTAGTCCCAGCTACTTGGGAGGCTGAGGAAGGAGGATCACTTTAGCCCAGGAGTTTGAGGTTAGAGT
>CAUYSK010089196.1:0-72914 GCA_963575035.1 Avahi laniger
GGGGGGGTGTCACACAATAGCCAGGGACACAGACAGTAGGGAGGGTCCGTGGGCATGGTCTCTGGCGGGGTCCTCATCCCCCCTTCCACAACCCTGGAGTGCAGACGGCATCCCACGGACGGATGGTGCTGGCCCTGTCTCGGCACAGCTGGTCCAAGAAAAAATGAAGGCGGGGGGCGGGGGGGAGCTGCTTTCTCCCAGGACACTAATTATGTCCCTATAGCTCCCTGCATACCGTCCACCCCCGGATGGGCGAGAGAAAGCAGGATGAGAGACAAGGAAGAGGTAAGAAAAAGGGTAGCCGGGATGCAGACACAGAAACCAGGATGTCTGAAGGAAGGAAACAAAGTGCCGCGGCGGGGTCTGCCCAGGGGCAAGTGAGCGGCAACAGCACAGGCCTGGGCCCCCCACCTTACCAGGAAGGTTGGAGGGATGGCGGATGACAGAGAGAGGAGACCAGAGGGCCAAGGGCGAGGACGGAGCTGGCAGGGGAGCAGGAGAGACGGTCTGCGTTCACATCGAGCCTCTGCCGAGACAGGGCAGGAACCTCCTCCAGGCAGCACCAGCCTCTCACTCCCCAGAGGACGAGAGGCCCGGGGAGGCCAGCGCTGCAGCTCCGGCCGCAGGGACTCTGGCCTCCAGGCTCCCCTGTCCAGCTTCCTCCTGGTGCCTTGTCAAGGTCACACTTCCAGAGCCCAGCTCCAGAGGTGTTGCCAAGGGAAACACTGTATTTATTTAACAATAAATACAAATAAACCCTGTTATTTATTTAACAAGCACAACACAGACTACATATTTATCTGTAGGCACGTGTTCTGTCTGCTTTAAAAATAACGTGATTCACGTATTTCTTGATGACAACCCTATCAGATATGTACTAGTATTCACCCCCATTTATCCAAGGAGGAAACTGAGTCACAGAGAGGTTAAGGGACATGCCTGAGGTCACACAACAGTAAGTGGTAGAACCAGAATTGACCACAGAGGCCCAGCTCCGGAGTCTGTGCTCCCAACCACCGTGCCATGGCACATCTTACTGGAAGATTCTCCCTGTTCTAGTGCCCCCACAACACGACCTCACAGCCCCAACACACACGGCTGATAACTGAAGGAGAACTCTACGAAGATGAGACAGGAAGCCAAGAGCCCCAACTCACACGTGCCCATGAGGCCGCCCATCTGTGTTCCGGTCCCACGTATGTACGAGCTAGAATGTGAGCCACAGGCACAAGGCGCTCGACAAACGTGGCCGCCCGGACAGCATTTCCCATATCCCTTCTGAGTCTGAACAGGGCTGGGGCACTCACGGACCCTGTCCAGGGCACAGTCCCTGCTCACGTCAAAAGGGGGATTTGTTGTTATCTGTCCAAACCCTCCTCAGCTTACGAGGCTTCTGACTGCGCCAGCTCAAGCTCAGACAGTCGTCTGTGCGTTGTCTAAACCGCGGCTCAGGCTTTCAAACACAGAAGCTATTCCGACTGCCCCACCTCGTGGCAACGTTATTTTTTTCTAAGCTTTAAATTATGCAATTTCAGGATGGGGCTCTTACAAAGAGAGAAGCAGCAAGAGGACAAAGTAAGTGCCCCTGGATGAGACCCAGCCCCTGGCAGGAAGGACGGCTACGCTAGCCAGTGGAAAGGCAGCCAGCTGGGAGCCAAATTTTACAGTAAACAGGGATGCTAAGAAATGCCTATTGCTTGGGGAACTGAGGACACAAAGGTGACCACCTGGGCCCTGGACACAAGCGTTTCACTGCTTAAAAGAATTTGAGAGCACAAACCCAGAGCGAGTTGTTTTGTTCCCAGCAGACTTGTACAAGTTGGACCAGGGTCAGATTATTCCTTTAGGAAGGAAGCCTCAAAGTGTGTTCTCTAATTCCACCAGGCACCTCATTTTGAGGTGTCTGGTGTATGGAGGGAACACTGACCTTAATTCAGAGCTGATGGCACCCCAGGTGCATCACCAGGGATTTATGTAGGTTGACACCACCTTTCCAAGGGAAATTTTACAGGTAAGGAAACAGAAGCCCAGAGCCTGGCGAATTGTTCAGTGCCATCCACCAAGTGGCAGAGTCTGTTTTTGAGCCCACGTTGGTTCCTTCGCCAGTGCTGCTGCCCTACCGTAGAAGCAGCCCACCTCCAAGCAGGAACTTAAGCTCCAATAAAAGCTGTGAACAAGCTACCTGAGCCCAGAGATGAGCAGGCCAGTTGGGTGTTTGGGAGGAGAAGATGGGAACGTAAAATGTTCCCATGGGCAGGAATCCTATCCAACCAACACGCAATGACCCACATCATCTACGTGTTCCAATACGCCGTAAGTGACAGCAAGCTGGTCTTCTATGCAGTGAGCAAGATAACTGCCATCACACACAAGGCAATTGCACTTCTAAGGTCATAAGTCCAGGAAAAAGTAAGCTGAAGGCATTTATGACCGAAAAAGCAGGGTGCTCCGCAGCTCAGCATTCACCTTCCATCAAATCCAATTACCCAGGCTAGACTGCTCAGTGAACACGCTGAGAAAGCAGTCTCCTTGCTGTCGGGTTTTTCTAGATTCCCTTCCTGTTAAAGGGGATCCCACGCTAGACAGGTCAATTGCAAAGGACACACACAACCATTCTTGATCTTTATGCAAAAAGACAAGAAAATCTAGAGTGAACAATTAAAAGTGACGGCTGTTAGGAGACACAGAACACCATAAACCACACCTAGCAAATGCAAGATAAACGTCCTCCCCACCATCAACCCACGGATGTTCTTTTATTTGATAAAGAGCTTGCTCTGGGAGAGTAGCCCACATAAACGCTAAGGTCACAGAACACACCTCTCCAAATGGAACCCCTCCGATTGTCATGGATGCAGCAAGAAAGGCTGTCCCACTTCTACATAAATTCTAATTATCTCACGTCTTCTTCAGGGAGATGTTCTTTGTTGATAGACACTGTTAGCTAAATAGTGATGGAGATTGGAAGCTATTTACTTTATTCACTCCCATCCTACTACAGGATGCTTCCTGGACAGAAGTGGATCAGCACACGTGATGTGCGAGTCCCTTCCAGAGATCCTCACTGTGGCCAACCAAGGTGCCGGGCAATGGCTGGCCCTGCAGCAGGTGGTCCTGGTCCTCCTGCCTCCTTCCCTGCCCAGCCTTTCTCTGCGGTGCATCTCCCTCCCCACGTCACCCCATCACTCACACTCTGCAGCTCTGCCAAGAGCTAGGCTGAGAATGAAATACCGGTGTATAAAGACTTCAGGATCTGACTCTTCCCAAGGGAGCTTTCATTCTAATAATAAAGGCTTCATGAATATCCAAGGCTTCACCTTCCTCAATCACTCCAGTGGGAGGGTGAGAACAGAGTAGACACGAGGTATGGAGAATGACAGTGAGTAAGGCTACGATTTGTGGATTTGGGTTCTTGCTCAGGTGCCCACAGAAATACCACTCGGGGTGTTTCCAGAACCACTCTGTGCAGGTGCTACCCTTGTATTTCCCACACTTTACACGCTCACCTCTCTAGGAATGAATACAGCAGAACTTTGCACACCGCTGCAGAACAGGTGCCAACCCCTCACCCAGAGATGGCAAATAGGTTTGGCTCTTGTGTTAGCCCCAGTCGTCAGGAGCTGCCTGCGAACATGATGGAGGAGGATTCTGAAGCCCGTCGGGGGCTGGGGGCCATGGATCTGCCGTGCGCAGGGGGGAAGGCAAACCAGGTTTCTCCCCAGACATCTGGGCTTGAAGACCAGCCCCCAGTGTCACATAGAGCTCAAGAAACATATTTTGTGTTTGTGGAATTATAAACAGGCACAACATTTTTAAGGGAAAATATGACTTTGCAAAATGTTCATAAGCTCTGAAGTTATTCTAAGGAAATAATCAGAGATGAGAGTGGGTTTTATAATAACAAAACAGTGCAAATAAATGAAACGTTCCCACATAGGGTACTAATAGAAAAAAGCCTGGAACATCCATGATATGGAACTCTCTCTACATTAAAAGGAATGGTCTTGAGGAATATTTAACAATATTAAAAAAAAAAAAAACCCACATTCACGAGAACATCTTTACAAAGACTACAAAGCAATATAAACAGTGTGATCCGAACTTTAACTCAGAGTTTTTAAAAACTGTGCCTATGAAACCACAATAACTGAAAGGATATCAGGCTAAGAGTTAACCACACCCACCTTCGAGTGGTAGGATCACAGGTGATCTCCAATTTGTTGTTTTTCTGAATGATTTCTGCAAATAATTGATATCATGAAATATATGGCTTTCATAAGTAGAGTAAAAACAGCAAGTGGTATTTTACACAAACGGGCACCAGAGGTCCTGATAGTCCAACCATTTTCCAGGGAAGGGGCCGGTTTCATTTGTGAAACCGCGGAGGATTGGGGGTCTCTGCCTCCCAGTGCTGATACTGTGTGCATGTGGCCTGTCTCAGTATCAACTTACATTCTTCCAATAACCCTTATTCCTTAAATACACTTTTTATTCTCCAAACTTTCATTCCTTAAACAGGAGGCCACAACCACAAGAGTCCACGAGGAGAGAGCATGCGTGCAGTCCAGCCTCTGGCCCTGCCACAGCCAGCAGCCCACAGTAGCTCCCTACGCAGCCCTGGGGGTGAAATTTTTTCAGAGATTTCCAAGGGCTTTTTTTTTGGGGGATTTCCCCCTCCCCCTAAGTTTCCAAGAAGAAATAAGGAAGCAGACAAGTAAAAGCACCTGAATTTGCAGAAATTGAAACAGTATAGATCTGGGGGTGGGGGAAGGATGAATTTTTAATGAGGCTGAAAAAAAATAAAAGAATCCTCAAAATGTTAATATGATAGTCAAATAATTGTTTGTGTTTTCCACTGGTTATAAACAGTCCTCTTTGTAACCAAAGGTATTGCTTGTCAGGTGTTTCAGAAGGAAAAGGAGCTGTTGGCAGATGTTGACTAAGTGCAAGCAAGGCCCCCGCCTGGAGGGGTGTGTAATTGATGAGTTGGGGGGGGCAGCGGCTAAATGCCAAAGACAAAAGGAAGTCATCCCCCCCATCCCCCACCCCCACTGAACCCGTCTCCCAATTAGCTGTGACTCGGTCCTAAATCCAGAAGGCAAGTTGAAATTTCCAAACTGGATGCTTCAGGCGTACAAAGGAAAAATAACTCTGCATCCTTCAATCCCTTATGTACAAAAGAAGTAGGATGTCAGGTTAGATTTTGAGTTTTCAAAGACACAAGCTCATCTGAGCTTCCTATTTGACTTTTTATATACATATAACCTCACAATGAAATAGCAAAATATCCCGGAGGTTGTTGGCAGGCGGCAGGAGAGAGCTCTCTTCCCTCCCCCAGACAAGCACCAGTCGCAGCAGATGTCAGGAGCATTTCCACAGAAGATTTGTTTTTTAAATCCTTCCATCCTCCCACGACAAGCAGAGTGGCTGAGAGTGTAGATTCTTGCACCAACAGCCTGGGTGTGGATCTGCCCTTTGTTAGCCGTGTGACCCTGGGCAAGATGCCTCCGTCCACCTACCTTGTAGAGCTGGAAGGATTAAACGTGTGAGCACGTATCAGGATGCACTCAGGAAATACTGGCTATTCTGACTGTTGCTGTTTTTACTGTCACTGTCATCCCATAGCCTCTTTGTTGGACGTGGAGTAAACAGAGAGCAGAACGTGGGCAGAGCGCCAGGGAGTGTCCAGACTGGGACGTGCCGACCCCTTCCTTTCTAGGTAGGCACAGTTCCACGGGAATACTTTACAGAGAGGAGACGCTTTGTGTAATTTCATTAGCACACTTTGCTAAGGACAGGATTCCACGCTGACAGGAGGATGCTCCCTAACTTACCTAACATGTTTTAAAGGAGTCCCACCTTCCTAGACCCAGCCCACCTTCCCTGCTCTATCTGAGCTCCACGATTCTTGTACTTTGAGGTCCACAATGACTACAGAAAACAGGATCGCCATCCAAATCCTCATTTGCAAGTGGGCAAGCTGAGGTCCTGGCCTCTGGCTTCTTGCTGGATAGCCCCTGCCCTCTGCAAAGCTGCCCCAGGGTGGTCAGTGTCAACATTTAATGGTCTGCCCCATCGCCATTGCTCCAAATTCTCGTTCTAACCCCAAGAATCACTGCAAACACACAGCTCCAGGGTCAGAGCCCGAGCACTGTGCTGGGTGCTAGGGCTGGGGCGGGCGGCAGAGGCGTGTGCTCAGACAGTGAAGAATGGGCCCAGCAGAGCAGAGGGGAACCGCGGGTGGAAACAAACGGGCTCCAGTCGAGCTTCACCACCAATGAACAGCATGACGCTGGGCAGACAACTCAGTGTTGTCCTCTGTAGAATAAAGAGGGTGGATTAACTAAGGTTCTTTCTGGCTCTTTAAAAAAATAATTGCTTTCCGTAGTCAAACAGTGGGCCCTAACTGCATTGCTACTGCTCCTGCTGTCACAGGACTGTCAGAAAGAGGACGGGATGGTATTTGTAAAATGCTTAGCACGGCGCCAGGCACGGACTAAGTGCTCAATAAACAGAAGCTCCAATTATGGCCAGCTCGCAAGGGAGGGCCCGCTCACATAGGAGGAGCACTTATTTGAGTGCAGAGCTACCTGCCTTTGGTGCAGAGCATGAGGTCAGTCCTGGGCACAGGAGAAAGGCCCTTCCCAACTACAAGTGCATAAAACCCCAGAAGAATGAGAGCTTAAATGCACAGGTGCAAGGTGTTGAGTTCTGACTCCCTTAAAGCAAACTCCTTGAGATGGGGGAGTGGTGGTTTATCTCCAACAGCAGACAGGGACAAAAGGCCTGCAGATGACTCAGTCCTGATTCCCACCTTGTGTGCCACTGTGGTCTGCAGAATCGGAGAGGCAGGTGAGCAGAGACTACTATAGGTGCAAAGTGGCAATCCGGGCAAAATGAGGACACCAACACATGACACGTCCTTCATAAAGGCAGAAGCTGTGATGATGATGCTGATAATACAATGATGAAGAGGACCCGGTGACCAGAGACGTAAGGGCCTTCCTAAGACAGCTGTGCCTGTGAACAGATCGCTTGACCACAGAGCAAGCGCAGCTCAGGCCCCGTAGAGTCTCCGAAGATGCGCTGCACGAAGGGAGCTTGAGTTCTGTAGTCAGGACATCTGACCTACTGGACAAGGTGCACGACCCCACAAAGCCTTCATTTCCCATCTGTACAACGCAGATGATTAGAGTGCCCACTGCAAAGAGAAACTGTGGGAATAAAATGAAATTCTGCACGAGGCACAGTGCAGTGCCTGGCACACCCTAAGTGTGGGATAAGCACTGGCTCTATTACTGGTGTTGCCTGCCCAGTGCTCACGCTCCGGCCACGCATCTCCCAGTGCAGACATGGTAATTAGGTTTAAGGCTCTTTCTCAAAGACCAGTGAGACCAACTAAGGATGCACCTCTGGCTTGATTCTGAGTCTGAGGAGGAGGGATGCGATACTTAAAGAGGCCAGTAATGAAAAACGTAGACTCCTCGTTGAAATCTCTTTCTGGCTACTCCTCCAAGTCCAAGTACAGGGAGCTTGGCGGCGGAGCATGTCACAGATTAAGAGACACACACCAAACACACTTTCACTTCTGAAATCAACAGCAGCAAAAGTTATTCTGGGGATCATTGTTCCTGGGCCTTCTGGTTCTGAGGATGACTTTAAACCATCACCTTGTAAATGATATTAGACAAATTACGCACCCACCTTCCCTCACCTCTCCGTTAGAGACGGGATCTAACACAGCACTAAGAAATCACATCATCGTCTCTGCAGGGATCACAGAGAAATGGTCATCGAGTGGTTCCCTCATAAGCAGGATTTGCTGTCAGTTGATGCTGACTGCAAAGGAAATAAAACAGCCTCTCCTTACTGCCCATCTCCTAACTATTCCCTCTGCATTCAAGAACCTCCCAGTCACCTGGAGCCGTGTGGCTGGTTCACACGTGCTCACCTACACACACAAGAGCATGCCTTAGGATCTGGGAAAAAATGGCACCAGGGGTCCAACCGGGAGTTAGGGGAGCTGGGCTTTCTCCTGACTGTGTGTGGTTCACCAAATGAAGATGCTACCTCTCTCCGCTTCATCTGAACCACCCATCTGCTTGTCTGCTCTCTGCAAGGACAAACGCCCCATAAAAGCTCTTCCTCTGAGCTGCCACCCAGTACTGAGCAGGGAGGCTTTCCCTGCCGCCTGCCAGATCTCGGCACGGCCAACACTTTCTGAAAGTGGGCAAAGACCATGAGGTCTGTACGAAAGGAGACCTTCATTCCTCACAGACCTTCATTCCTTTGAACTTCACAATAACCCCAGGAATAGGGGTTATTCTCCTTTATGACAGCACCGAAGAGTCAACCCAAAGATAGCAACTGTGTTCCAAGGTTCCCAGGTGACATATGTACAAGATGGAAGGATCTCATGGTAAAACCACAAGCCCACAGGGCTGCAGCTGCCCTGAGGGGACCTTTTTCTGGTCCACAAAGCCAGCCCAAGGACTGGGGCAGGGGTGTCCTTGAAGGAACACACCTGGTGCCTCCTCACCAATCACGGCCTACATGCACATGACTCTCAATTCTTATTCCAAGTCCAGCCACCGTCCTGAGCCAACCCAGGTGTCCAGCTCTGAGGGAGGAAGGATCACACCCAGCACGCCAAACCATACCTGCCTGTCACCGGCCCAACCTGCTCTCCCGTTTGTGACTAGCACCCTGTTCACTCAGTCGTTCAAGCCACAACCCTGGAACCCCCCTGTCAACCCCTGCCTCTCCCTCACCTCCACGTCCAAATCACTCTCTTCAAGTCTCCTGTCTCCTCCCAGAGCACCTGCTCCCCACCTTTGCATCTCCTCAGGCTGACTTTAACAGCCCTCTACTTGGCTCTCCTTTCTCCACCCTCATTATTGAAATTAATTTTTAAAACACAATCCTCATCACACCACACCCCTACTTGGAATGCTCCGTGGGCTCCTCAATACCTACCTCCCTCCACTTTCTGTACCTGTTATTCCAAGGTTTCAGCCGCACGAAAACACTCACGTTCATCAGCATGCAGTATCCTTTAGATGTCCTTCAGGCCCCCTTGCTCTTGCATCACTAACTTTGCACCTTCCGCACATTCATTCCTACTTCAATACCCAGCCCAACTAGCCCATCAGCACCCCAGAGGTAGTTACTCCTTCCTCTGCACTCTTCTAGAGATCGACCCATCCCTCTAACATGATAAACAGGGCTGACAATTACAGAGCATGCCCCTGACAGTGCCAGGTGCTCTGCTAAGCATTGACACATACAGATAGGCTCATTTAATCTTCATCTTTCTCTGTAAGATCTTATCATCATCCCCATTTTATAAAAGGAGGAAAATGAAGCCAGAGCTTCCAGGGACTTGCCTAAGTGGCTGGATTTGAACCCAGGAAATCTGGCACCGGTATCTCATTTCTTAATTACTACCCTCAGCACACTTGATTATACTTACTGATTTCATGTTTATCTACTGAGCAAGGCCAGGCAGTTCTGCACAGAGGGGCCATGTGCTATTTACATTGCAGACCCAGAGCCCAGAAAATGACACACTGCTGATAGGAACTGAAAGGGCGTCTGTCCAACAGCAGACAGGAGGCCAGCCCCGAATGAGTGAGTCTGCTCCATACTTCCCAATTAAACCAAATGGACTTCCCCTGGAATTGCAAGATGGAAAACAAAACCCCAAGTGGAAGAGACAAGGCAGTACTTTCATGCCATTTTCCTTTAGTTAATTACATAGAGAAATTAACCCTGCTTTGAGTTTCTAATTCAGATGCCAAATCAGTGTCGTTGGCAAGTACAGCGAGCTCTGCCTCCCTGCACTGGGCGCTCTGGGCTGGGCACACCTAGGTGGGGCCTGCACCCTGCAGGGTCTCTCCAGAAGTCCATTCTGAAGGTGGGTCATTCGTGAAGAAAAGTGACACCCACCAGCACCCTCTTGGGCAGAACTCCACCCAGCACTCCCTTTCCCTCCCCACTCTCCAAGTCGATCTAAGCCACAGTCCCTCACTCTTGCTGCCAAGAGTTTGTGCATCTGCAGAAAGGAGACGCAATGTAGCATCAATGCCGAGCAGCGTTTATGGCTTTGGGCTTCCTAAAGAAAATCCTGTGAGCAAATGCACACCGAGAAGCAGGAAGCTGTGCAAGTCAGCACCCACAACTGCATCCAAGACCCAGGCCCACAAACTCTGATTTCAAGACCTCAAGTCTTGTGCTCAATTGCAGCTTGTGCAGGGCTCTGACCACCAAGGGGCTTGACTGTCAAGAGGAAGAGAGAGTTTAAGTGGGATAAAGATAGCAGCTGAAGTGGCCCAAGAGACAGCAATGGGTCAAATTAACCCAGAAATGGGAGAGGGAAAAGTCAGAAAGAGCACCAGTTTCCCCAGGGACACAGACGGCTTCGGAGGGGCCAGCTCAGGAGCAGGTGGCCATCAGCAGCCCCTGGAGAGGAGTGATAATGAGACAAACACCTTCCATGCACACAATGCTTACTGTTTATAAACCGCCATCACACATGCCGTTCTCACAACAAACTTCTGAAATACCCATCGTTTTGCCTGTACCAGAGGTAAGGAAACTGAAGGAGATTGAGGAACTGAAGTCCGAGCCAGCACTAAACCTGTGTTCTCTGTCTCCAAGCCCAGAGCACTTTCTCTGGGCTTGGAGACAGAAAACACATCCCTTTGTCAGACTGTGAATGTACTTAGAGAAAGTACAATCCTGATGCGAGCAGACTGGGCTCCCAGGCAGATGCCACCAGCCTCCTCTCTGGGCGTCCTTGGGGACAAGACACACACTGCTCCTGCCTAGATGCTGGGGCGGCTCCCATCCTTCCCGCCTCCTTCCTGGATGGCCCACCAGCCATGCACCCCAACCCCAGGCTCCCTCGTCCCTGTCTAAGCAGACTCCCTGGCTGGCCCGGACACTTAGCGGAGTGGGACGAGAACACCAACCACAACTTATTTCTGTGCCATCAGCGTCCTTCCTGCTAACCCGGCTGACTTACTTGCTGTGCAAGCAGGTAACCCTTCTGTGCCTAGTCCAAACCCCAGCCACTTCCTCGTCCAGGGTCCCCCAAGCCTCCTCCTGCACTGTCATCTTCCCTTGTGACTCTGGGAAATTTTCTTGTCATCCACATCCTAAAAACAAACAAAAAACCTCGCTCCTTCCTCTGGATTCTCAAGCACTTTGTCTTTCTCACACACAGTTTAACTTTCGACTGTGGACTGCCATTATTGACTCTAATACTGAAGCTTTGGTCCTGCCGGGTTCTTCCTGTGAGCGCACCATGGTCACTTCCTACCGCAGTTCCTGGACCAGCGGGAACCCAGCCTGTGCCCGCGGAATCAGGGCACGCTCCGAGGCAGCCCTTAGCATCTGCTGCGGAATTACCTGTGGTTACTGGAGAAGGTACCACCTAATGGTTTGTTCCTCTACGTGAGCATTTGGAAGTATTTTAGTTTTCAACAGCAAGCATCTTGAACCAAAGGAATGAAATCCTAATGATGGAATTTTGGGAACATCTACTCGTGGGGAATTTTCCGTATTCGTGTAAGGAGAAGCGCTGTCAGTGCCTGATCTGGCCTGAACGGGCCGCGCTGACCAGGGCAGGGGCAGCTCTGGCTTTTGTATCCTGGACACTCCCGATGTCATGCAGTTGGCTCGTCCATCCACTGCTGTGAGGGGACAGGGTGACGGCTGTCCAGGCTTGCACAGGGTAGAGAGGTTTCCTTGGGCCCAGGACTTTCCAGCTCCAAAACAAGGAGAATCCTCAGTGAACTGGGACGCTGGTCACCGAGGGAGAGGAGACGAATTTGTTATGAAAGCCCATGCAGGCGTTCAGGGCTCTTTGAAAGTTATACGTTGTCACTACTTCGCCGTAAGGAAGCCAGCTCTGTTTAAACTTTCCCTGATTGGAGTCTGGTGGGGCAGCTGTCTGCACAATGGCTCTCTCTTGAGACTCACAATGCCTTGAAGTTGGGGAGCAAGAGGGACCCAGCACCTGGGACCAGGGGGCCTCTGAAAGGGTCCGAGTTCTGTGGGTTTCTGAGGGCTCCAGCCTGGTGGTCGGCTGGCCTCCCCTGGCTTTTGCCTCCATTTCTGGCTTCCCGAACAAAACCTGTTCCGGAGGAAGGCACGCCGTGCTTATGCCTTCGGACAAAAGGCTGTGTGGGCAGCCAAGGTGAGCAGAGGAGACAGCAGTCAGGGGTGAGAGGAGCCCAGGTGAAGAGGGCAGATCAGGCTTGTCATCCCCTGTGACGACAGAGATAAACTCAGCCTGTCCATCCAGGCCCAGTTGAAAAGCTTCCCAACTTAAATTAGCTGTTTGCTGTGTGGACAGAAAGACTCCTGACTTCTCTGGGGGAAGACTTCTTGGAAAGAGCAACCCTCTTTCCAAAACTGGGAAACTGGGGAATGGCAACTGGGGAAGTATTGGATCACACAGTTCAACGTTTAGATTCCATTTAGAGTATTATGGAATATCACATTAACAAAAACAAGAAACCATAGTCGTCAAAAGAGGGAACATATGCTAGCACTTGTGATGTTCTGACTTTGAGCTGTTCGGTGAAATGCAGGTTTGGACTGCATGGGGTAGGAGAGGGCTGCTGAAGGATGCATGTTCCGGAAACTTGGCCGGGTACACACAGCACGCTGCAGTGAGACAGTGTGCGGGGACTCTGGGCACAGACCAACCCAGGTTCAAATCCTGCCCCTGGTATGTGGGGCTGCACAGGGTCCTTGGGCAAGGTATAATTCCTCCTAGTGGTGGGGGCATCTGCTGAACACCCCCCACGCGCTGGGCACGCTGCTGGACGATGGCCACAGGTGCCCTCAATTCAGCTTCATGAATACGGGAAGTAGTTTTATTCTCCACATTTCACAAATAAATGGAAACTTAAAGGATAGAAGTAACTCATGCAAGATCACACAGGTAGTCAGGGGCAGAACAAGGACTCCAGGTCTGACTCTACCACGCTGCCATGTTGCCTCTCCACCTCGGTTTCTGCAAAACGGTATTGTTGTGATTATAAGCAACGGCGTTTTAAAGTCCTTAACACAATTCTCTGTACACATGGGCTTGATTAAATATTAGTTGCCTTCCCCACCTCCCTTCTTCCTTTTAGGAGGACGTAACCATTGCTGTAAAGAGCCGAGTCCAGAAATATTGGTGTTGGTCCGGGGGCTGCTGAATTCCCGGTTGTCATGGCTTGTTCACTCTTCCCGGAGCCATCGTGAGGAGCCTGGTGAAAGCACTCTCTTTAATATGTTTGTAGTCATCCGACTCAACTCTGCTTTTAGCAAAGGTGACAGTTAAAATTGCAGCCTTTTCTTTTGCCAGTCAGCCTAGCATGCCACATGGGAGAGGCTTTCTTTTTTTTCTCGTATGATGTGTACATGCCCAATCTTGGGGCTGAAATTCTGGTCTCAATCACGTGGGATTTTAGGATTTCGATGTAGATTCCCCCATAACTCACTCTGTCTCCTTGTTTGCTGAATCACGGCGTCTTCCGGCTGCGGGGCCTTGACTTTGAA
Source organism: Avahi laniger (assembly GCA_963575035.1). NCBI lineage: Eukaryota > Metazoa > Chordata > Mammalia > Primates > Indriidae > Avahi > Avahi laniger. Next base: position 13,558 of record CAUYSK010089196.1, read on the forward strand.
TTGAGAGACAGATGCTTGGTAATCACAAGGTTTCCTTCCTACAGCAGGGGATTGGCAAGTAACTGCCTTGTTTTTTAAGGGAGAATTTTAAGCAGTATTTTAAAGAGCCAGACACACAGCTTTTACGTGACAGGAAAAATGAAATGAATCCTTAACGTACTTCCACAGTCCTTATGACTGACACAAAAGGACCCACGGCTGAGATTCCGCTGAAACGAAGGCAGGACGAGAAAGGTCCGTCCAGACGGCCACCCGGTGTCACGGCTGTGCTGAGTCAGCGCCGACTTGTCTCCGCTCCTGTCCGAGTACACAAAGGTGGCTCATTTATTGTAGAGGAAATTAGAAAGTATAAATAAGCAAAAAGAAGATACCCTAACTCTCCAGCACTCAGCTGTATACTGTTTGCATTTTGATAAATATCTTTCCAGATAAGATGAAAGAGTATAAGAGAGTATGTGTTTTAAATATGAGCTGCTGCTCTTATTCTTTTATAAACTGATTTTGCCCCCATTTAACAGCATACAATAAACAAGACTTTCGTCAGTAAATACATATTTCCATCTTCACTACTCAAAGTGTGGTCCCCGGGCCAGCAGCATCTGTAGCGCCTGGGAGCTTGCTGGAAACGCAGGTTCTCAGGCCCCACGCAGGACCTGCTGAATCAGAATCAGCATTTTAACAAGATCCCCGGTGACTTTTATGCACTGTAGCGTCTCAGGAGTACGAAGCTACGTCATTTTAAGCGCTTGCCTCATACTGCATGATACAAATGTGCTATAATTTAGATAATCTCTTACTATCTGAACACTCAGGTTTTACACGAGTTTTCGCTTTTTTAATCAGTACTGTGATGGGCAGCCTCATACCAAGTGTCTTCCTCTCCTGTCTGATTACCTGTTTCGGGTACACTAGAAGAGGGTGCCCCTCTTCAGAGTTGACCAAAGTTGCTGAATTTTGCTCAGTAGCGTGAGTGCCTGTTTCTCATGCCAATTCTGGCAGTTATCTATCCTTATAAATCTTTTTTTTTTTTTGAGACAGAGTCTTGTCCTGTCACCCAGGCTAGAGTGTCGTGGCATCAGCCTAGCTCGCAGCAACCTCAAACTCCTGGGCTTAAGCGAGCCTCCTGCCTCAGACTCCCAAGTAGCTGGGACTACAGGTGTGTGCCACCATGCCCGGCTAATATTTCTATTTTTAGTAAAGACGGCAGAGTCTTACACTTGCTCAGGCTGGTCTTGAGCACCTGAGCGCACAGGATCCTCCTGCCTGGGCCTCTCAGAGTGTTAGGATTACAGGCATGAGCCACGGCACCCGGCCATCTTTGATAGTTTAATAGCAATAAATGGTACCTCATCACCAATGGTTAACTAGTCTGATCACTAGTGTGGCTAAACATAAATTCATTTACTTACTGGCTTTTTGTTTGGATTATACAAATTGTTCATGTCCTTTGTTGGTTTTTCCTTTGAGGTGATTATCATTTCTCTTCTTGATTTCATAAGAAATCTCTATATATTTAGACATTATCCCTTTGAAATGTATTACAGAGATAGTCCCAATTTCAAACACTGTGTCTTGCTCAGCACTGGGCTATGTTCCAAAGGCAGGAAGGGACTTGGAAAGAGAAGCCTAAACTGGGATGATATGTGCAACACAGAGCCTTTCCTCCTTGAACCTACGTACAAATCGTTGCTTGGAGGAGAAGTGAGTTCAAGCTCCTGACCTACCAACTCTAAACCCAAACTCTCCGTCCCTGCAACTTTAGGGGCCCAAAGACCCTCACTGAACTTTGAAAAAGGAGCATTTTCCACTCCCTTCTATTTTTAGATGCTAGGTTTTTTGAAGCATGGCACTAGAAGCACTCATTTTTTTTTTTTAATAAACCTTGGAGTCTAGCAGATAGGTACTACGCAGAGTGTCATCTATATAAAAATTTAAACTTTCGAAATGGCGAGCAGGCAGAAGCACACAAGAAATGCGCTTTAAAGCTGCTCATGTTTCTAAATGGCCTTACTTATAACCTCATTTCCAGGATTCATTATTTCTGAGCCAACAATAAATTAGGCTTACTGATAGTACCTTTTTCTCTTGACCCTGATTCAATTACTTATTAAGGAGTCACTGTGGTTTAGATTTAGAATTAGAATAAAGGACACTGAGCAGAATACAAGACGGCCCAAAATGGCCCGTGGACTCCGCCGAAGGGTCTGTAACTTCACTGAGCCGTGTGCGTGCACGGCAGACAGCAGGCTGTGCCGGGGAGGCCTGGCAGGCCCTTAGTCAGGGGCTGCTGGGGAAAGAGGCTCACCTGGTTTTTTGGCAGGTACCTGGCTCTGCCCTCAACAATACTTTGCACCTCTTCAGAGACCCAGAGACAGGCCACAACTTGCAGAGAGGTGGTAAGTAGGGCCTGGGAGGAAAGAAGTGGAATCGCTAAGGTCTCAACAACACCTCCATTGTTCCCTTTAAGCCTGAATTGTCCAATGACCTTATTCTGAAAGTTCTGACAAACTCTTAGGGCAGGGCTCAGCGTGCAAGTGTGTCCTGAAAGGTCACGAGGTACTGGCCAAACAGAGCAGGTGGTGGAGGGCACTGTCAGGCATTGGCAGTAAGCTGGCGTAACTGGAGGAGAAGCTATGAGGAGGCATTTAGCAACAAGGGAGGGGCTGCAAGTTTTCACTTTATTTCAAGGCCAGAGGGAGCCACTGTGTGCCACCAAGGCTGTGACTCCCCACTGCCCACCACACTGGTCATAACTGTGTGCTGGAGCTCCTTCTTTCTACTGCACCTGGCAGCCCCTGCCAACCAATTTGTGTTAGCCCCAAAGCTGAAACGTGCATCTCCGCTCTACTGCAACAGAGAGCTGCTGAGGGCTGAGCGTAAGGAGGGACAAGGCGGTATCTGTATTTTCAGAAGATCAGACTAGGGAGACTTTCACACAGAGGCTGGGTTGGAGCCCATGGGAATGGATACGCTCTGCCAGGCAGGGCATGTGGATTTCCAACAGGCTGAGGATGGGACCTGGCCTCCCGCAGGCCAAGCAGTGACAGCAGGACTTGAGGGGGCCACATTGCTCCCTCACTAGAATGTGTGCCGCATTGTCCTCTGGGCTGCACATGAGAACACTGTCACCTCCCCTTGTTGGCCACATTTTAAAAGGCCTAAGGATGAACTGCAGAGAGGATGAGGTTGTCCTCTTGGGGAACCACCTGTATCACCTCTCAGGGGGGCCAGGACCCCCCGGAAGGAATAGTAGCAGAGGAGCTCCACCACCTTGAGCTCTGGTTGAGTCAGGCCCCAGCAATGGGAAAGGAGGAGAAGCCTCCTGGGATGCAGACAGGAAGGGGCAGGAGCTGGGGGCCCTAGACACAAGCTCTTGTAGGGCTGGCTCTCTCCAACACCCAGTTAGCCCCGATGTCCTGGGAGACCTGGGAAGATGCTGGCTTGGGCTCCGCGGCTAGAGCAAGGAGCCAAGGCAGCGTGGGCCTGGCCCTCAACCTCCACGTGTCACAAGGCTTTGACACAAACCTCTGCTGCCATGCAAAACCCTTGGAGATTCTGCAAAAGCAGAATGACGTTTTTCCTCTTATAAACATACATATGCACATGTGTACATAAAGCTTTCTATAAACTATTAAGGGTTCCTAGGACTCCCCAGACCTTGTCCTGGACTTGTAAGAACCCACGGCCTTCAATTTCTCTGCAAGGGGAAGCGGGTCCTTCTATTTCTTGGGCACTTCACGCACCGTGTCCAGAAACTAAAGTTGAGAAGGGCCCGTGGAAATGTTCAAGACCCAGAATAAGGTTTTATTGGCTCAATGATACAAAAGGTAGATTGAAAAAATCCAGTTAATAAATATTTGCTTAAAATATATAAAGTTTAGCCTTATGCCAATTGGTCAACAGTAACCCAACTCACACACACTATGTAGAATTCACACGTGGCCTGGCATGTGGGAGAATGTGATGTGTTTGCAGTAACTTGGGATGGGACCCAAGGACACTACCCTGTCCCAATGTGAGAGTGGTTAGGGCAGAGAAGGTATCATCCCAGCCCCCTCCCTTTTACAAAGGGGGAAATTGAAGCCCAGAAGAGACGTGACTTGCCCAAATCACAGCCAGGAGGTGGGAGGGTGAGAAACTAAAACACAGCCTTGGAATTAACAGCTCACAGCCTGGGATAGGCTAAAGTGAATACAAACCATGTCCCAGAATGCAGTGACCACCAGATGAGATCACTCTGTGATGCGACGGGACACAGCAGAGAGAGGGCACCCTGCAAACGTAAGCACTAAACACCCCTCGCTCTGTCCACAAGGGGGTGACCGCTGCTTCTTTACTGCTGCCAATCAGCTCCACGGTGACCCTCTCTCTTTCAGATGAAAAGGACCCAAATGCTCTATCACCATCAAGGCCCCTGTGTCTGCACAGCCTTCAGTCAGAACTGACCTTGGCCCCCGACGGAATCAACCTGCAGAAGCCCCATCCCTGTGCTCAGCCCTTCCCAGCCACTCTCACCTGGACACCCCACTGCCCTCCAGCTGTGCGTCCTCTCGGGCTACAGCAAACTGAGTCCACCTACATCTGTTTGCTAGCAGTTGTGTTCCTGGTGGTCTTTTCCAGTGGGCTTTGAAAGGTGAGGGCAAACCCAAGTCAAAGGCTCGGGGTAGCATCGAAATCACCTGCCCCCCGTCTCCAAATCCCACCCATCCGACCTGCCCACTCCAGGGGCCTGGCTCACTCCCACAGCACAGAAGCACCGGGCCAGAAGCTGGCTGGTGACTTGTCGGCTGTGGGCTTTCTCAGGGGATCAGTGCCAGTCTTTACCCAGTTCACACTGACTGGGCTCAGTCCGTCAGGAAAGCGCCAGCACAGTGCCAGGACGGACAGTTGGCCTAGGCAGGGGAGCTGCTCCTAGCCTGTCACAGTTGCTGACAGTCGACATCTGGAACGAAACATGTGGGGGCTTAAAGGTAACATCTCCAAGTGAGGGTCCAAGACACGGTCCTGACTCACCCAATTCCTAGTCATCAAAGCATTGAGGAAGGAATCAGAAACTGCACGTGGTAGGTACTCCAGTTTAGCAATTTTCCAATTGTGCAGCCTCATTTTCTCTTCTAGGAAAAAATATGGGTTTGCCCTCTCCTTCCCCACAGGGACGTAATGGAGGTTTTACAGACAGAGATCTTCTCAAATTGCATCATTACTAAATGGCGTATACTAAGGTGTCACTCACGTAATGGTGCTGGGACCAAGGAAAGTCTAACATTCCCTGCAAACGTAACATCACGCGCCTTCTCCTCGTCCCCCTCCCCCTCCTCCTCCTCCTCCTCGACACCTTATAGGCTAAGAAATGAGCATTTGCTTCTTGCACTAAAACAATTTCTAGGACCAAACTGTGAGATGCTATGAGGACAGAGAACTGTATTTGTTCATCCATAAAACACGGCTCCTACTGTATTTTTGGTGCAATTAAGAGAATGTGCTATTTCCAGAGATAGAAACCTCATTCCACCATTTCTGGTAGCCAATAAATAGAAGAGGCTTTACAATCAATAAATGGCCCTGAACACTTGGCACTGATCTTTGTTAGATCAGACAAAAATGAGCCACGGCCTGGGCCTGCCCCGGAGAAGGGAGCCAAGTGGCCCTTCTCCCGCAAGGTGCCTGACGCAGGAGTCCTGCTCCACATCCGCTCATTTTAATAATGTGGTTAGAAAGGACAGGAGATGAAATAAACTTTTTATAGGAAAAAGCTGGCCTGATGCTACTAGGACTGTGAAGCTTCACTCCCAGATCTCCAAATCTCACTTGCTTTGATTTTTTTTACTCTTACAGCACCTTAGTGAGCAGCTCCAGCGGCCTCAGCCTCCCGGGCCTACCCCGCAGGGGCTGTGTTGAGGCCTGGGGAAAGGCGGGTGTCACGTGGGGATCAGCACTGACCCGTGCCCCCTCCAAGAAAAACCCTCCAGGATACGAGGATGCATGTGGCCCACCTGCACCATTCTGTCCCGCAGGGTGACAGTCAAGCTGGGAAGGCCAGAGCCCGAAGCCCGGCTGATGAGACAGAAGCTTTGATGACAGCCTTTTTGACGGGAAAGCTTCAAATGTCATTGAATTCCAGGCAGCTCTTTTCCCCTCCAAAGCTGAGTTAAAAAGCATCCAGAGCTTTGTCATGCTATCTCTGGCTCACAGGAGCCCTGGGAGGGCAGCGCCTTTGGGACTTTGAGGCTGTTCAACCGTTTCATCCTTCTGTCTGTCCTCCTTTTGGGGCTCATTGGAAACATGTCCTTTGCCAGAGTATTGTCTAGATTTCCTACCTCCAAAACCTCTGCTCCACGGCCCCTGGCTCCTACTGAGCCTACACTGCCCACGGGTCCAGGTGAGACCCATGTGTCCCCAGGGCCTGGATGGCTCCTCGGCAGCCACTGTCCCCTCCCCACATTCCGGCTTGCTCCAGCTCTCATCTGTGGAACTCCCTGACAAGGCCCTGATGGTAACCGCACGATACCAGATGCTGGCCCCACTGTGCTGGCTCTATGGCCTGGGAAGGGGGCCAGAGCCACAGAGGAAAGTCACCCTGCCTGCGGGAAGAAGGCCTGGCTGGCAGCGCACTGATGCCGGTGGCTTAGTCAAAGAGCCTGGAGCAGTGGGAGGGGAGAGGCAGCTGCCCCCTCAGCTGTGGAGGAGGAGCAGTCACAGTTGGTCCCCGGGGAATTTTTTAGGGGAAACCTTTAGTTGGAGTTCGTGAGGGTGACTGGGCAGACTTCACTATCACGCTCTGCCCTGGTCTGCAGGCCTGACAGGGAAGGGGCTCCCTGCATGCAGGGCTTGGAGATCACCCCCAAGGGGCGGGTGCTCTGCAGGGAGATGGAAAGATAATAAGCATTATCTTAGAATAAGCATTCTCTTCCTCCCTCTCCTCCTCCTGTTCTAGAGTTCACCACTGAGGGGACGGGGGCCCAAGTGGGCCTCACCCCCACCCACCAGCCCGAGCACGGGGTCTGCTTTTGCTCCCTCCCACCTCACTCCTGGCTCCGTCTGCCTCTGGGACTGGGCTATGCACCTTGCAGAAACCTGGACGTCTCTTATTTGATTCTACTTATGGCTCCTCAAAGAACATCTAGCTTTTCACCAAAACATGTAGAACAGTCGCTCGCACTTTGAAACCACGCTGCCAATCAGAAGGGCTCCTTAAAACTTCTACACCTAGGGGCCCTTTCTAGGGGTTTGGAGCCACACCCTGGGGTCCTTTCTATGGACAGCTGGGAGGCACACCGGTGCCACTAGAGAGAGTGTTCCATTTTGGTTTGTGCCAAATCCTCACCTCTTCATGGAATCAACACTCCATGGGGATCTACCGTCCCCACTGTGCACTTGCACGAGCAGACGCATGCTCACGCTGACAACAAACCTTCGCCCAAGCCACTGCTGAGGAAACCCCTCCCGCTGCTCCAGCTCTGGACTCTGCGAGGGAGGGCAGCCCACCTCGCAAGCTGCACTGACTGGTCAAGGGGAACTACCATGCTGGCTTTGCCAGTCTTACTGGCTAAATTTTCTACTTGTTTCCTTGACTGTGGAATTTAAAGCAAAAATTCTGTGACACCACTCAAGTAGGAAAAACACAAATTTTATAATCTGAAGTTCTAAAGCATGATAAAATCAATTATCCAGAATCAAGTTTTGCTCACTTCCTTAAATTCACCCAGTCTTCTCATTCCTAGTTTTTTGACATTTGAGGTGACATTTTTATGAAAGAAGATGAATCTTTAAATGGCAACTTAATCCAGGCAACAGAGGGGATTTAAGAGTATTTATCAAGTTCGTGGTTACGAACAATGATATAAAAATTAATTATTCACTGCCATAAAAACAGCTCTAGGCTATTTTTTTCCAAACCTCCTCAAGGAACACATGGGTGTACACACATGCAAAAATCACCGAGCTGTGACTTCAGGTGCTGCACTCTTCTGCAGGAATGTTGTAGCTCAGAAAATGTAACGCAGTTAGACTTCCTCAAAAAAGATCAGAGTCCCGTGCTTCTGAGCAGGATGACATTTTCCTCGTGTGACTTGCCTTCTGCAGCACTGAACCACAAGATCTGTCGGGGATATTCTAGCTCTGAAGTCGTGAACATGTGAGAGCACAGAGTCACCCTTAGGGACAGTGTCCCCAGCACAGGCACACAGGCTCCCCAGCTCAGGAGCCATCACCGCCCAACTGGTGGCTGTTCCCTTGAGAAGGGGTCACTCCCCTCCCACGGATCTGCAAGGCCAGCTTCCATGGATCACCTTCAAGCCTGACGTGGCACATCTGGCCCCCAGAAACTGCTTTGGAACCCGGAAACAGTGCCAGCTGGCCAAGAGCTGGGTGGCACACACAGCTGAGACCACTGCACCTTAGGGCCAGGCATCCAGCCTCCCTGCCTGGCTTTCTTGTCTGGTTTTCTGCGTGTTGTGTTGTAGGATAGTGCGTTAGTTTGCTAAGCTACCATAAACAAAGTACCACAGACCAGGTGGCTTAAACAGTGGGACTTCTTCATTTTCTCACAATTCTGCAGGCTGGAAGTCTGAGATCGAGGTGTGGGCAGGGTTGGTTTCTCCTGAGGCCCCTCTCCTTGGCTTGCAGACGGCCGTCTTCCCCTCCTGTGGGTCTCTGTCCTAATCTCCTCTTCTAATAAGGACACCAGTGAGATGGAACTGGGGCCCTTCCTTATGACCTCATTTACCGTAATTACACTGTTAAAGACCCTACCTCCAAATAAGGTCATATTGTGAGGCATTGGGGGTTAGAACTTCAACATCAGAATTTGGGGAGCACACAATTCAGCCATAATAGATAGGAGGTGATGTTTAGCAGAGCAGATGCTCAGGACGGAACTAGAAACATGGGTCTTGGGCAGAGCCATCTCCCTAGCAGGACAGACCATAAGCCCGTAGTGGGCAGAGACCACCTGAAGCCTCTGGGCTCCTGGCACTGGCCCACCCTCATAGCCCTTGGGACTAGTTTACAGGAGCTGAAGACCTTGAATCTGGGCCACTGTTCTTAGTCCTCAGCACCACCTCCCTCGGGGCCTACGCGCCCACATCCAAACCTAGCCATGGGCCAGCGTGGAGTCCCCTGGGACAGCTCGTCTGAGACAGAGCGGAAGGGCAGGACACAGAGCGCTCCAGTGAGTGCCCAGGGTCGGGCTCTCACTCACAGCTCAGACAACAGGGAGAGACAGACCCAGGAGCCTGGCAGAACCTTTGGTTCTTTCAAAGTCCTGTTTCTTGGCAACCCTGACAGGTGACTCAGGTGGCAGGCTAAGTCTCAGGTGCAGCTCATCAACGAACAAGACTACACCAAGAGAGTAGCCAGATTTAGCAAATTAAAATACAGGATGCCTAGTTCAACTGGGCTTCCAAATAAACAACAAATAATTTTTGCATATATAAGTATGGCCCATGTGATATTTGGGACAAGCCAACATTGAAAGATTATTGTTTATCTGAAATTCACATTTTATTGGCGTCCTGTGTTCTGTCTGGCAACCCTATTCCGCGAGACCAGCCCTCCCTGCTTTGCTGATGCACACCTGGCACCTTTCTGGGCACCTGCTTTCCCACAGGAGGCAACCACTCAGAGCAGCAGGTCCTGCCAGAGGCGGCCTGGACTGAGGAGCTGATCCTCACAGGAGGGGTCCATCAGCAGAGGTAACCCCTTACCTTGGCCCCACCCCTTTTCTAGAGCCTTCCATGGGTCTGGTGACCCCAGTCTATGCTCACTTTACGGGAGAAAGCAGTTGTGCCCCATCTCCTCAACGCCCCTGAACTCAGCCTTCACGGACATTGTAGACCAGGTTTCCCGGTCTGGCCCTACGGACAGCTGTTATCGGTACTGCTCCCACTGTCACCAGTGACCACAGCGAGGAATGACACACAGTCGGTGAGGTGTCCAGTGATACTGCTGAGCTCCTATACACGATGCTGAACCCAAACTTGGCAAAATGACGCCTATTTCTCCTGCCCACGTTGCTAGAGAGCCCTCTAACGTGCAGCTCCCGGAAGGCCGAATCACTCAGCCCGTCAGGGTCCTCGGTGGATTCCGGCTTCAGAACGCATCCAGAATCTGAACACGCCTCCCCGCCTCCACCGCTCCACCATCTCCTGCCAGATCACGGCAGCAGCCGTATCCCACGCTTGTCCCCTTCTGGTCCATTCTCAACCCAGCACCCGCAGCAACTCTTTAAAAGTCATACTGGGGCTGGGCGCAGTGGCGCACGTCTGTAATCCCAGCACTTTGGGAAGCTGAGGCAGGAGAATCACTTGAGGCCAGGAGTTTGAGACCAGCCTGAGCAACAATGCGAAATCTTGTCTCTAATTAAAAAAAAAAAATTATACTGAGCTAAGTCACCCCTTCGCTAAAAACCCACCAAAGACTCGCCATCTCAGTCAAAGTACAAGCAAGTCCTTACAACAGCCTATAAGGCCCTCGGCAACCCGCCTCCACCGTGTAGCTCTCTAACCTCCTTCCTCCGCCCCTCGCTCACCAGGCACACTCTTGCTCGCTCCGTGGTGGCTTTGTCTGGAGGGGAGGAATATCCACCTCCCAGATATGAACTGGTCCAACTCCCTCGCATCCTCTAAGTCTTCACTCAGATCTTACCTCCTCAAGAGGCCTGTCCGTCCTATTTAATTCTGCAACTGACCCCTCTCTCCTGCTCCATCACCCTCAAGCCCCCTAAATCCTACCTACTGTGTCTTTCTTCCATAACACTTCCTTCCTAACAGCCATCTGTTTATGGTGTTCACTACATATTGTCTTGTTACACTATCTAGAATGTGTGCTCCATGCAGGAAGGAATCTGAGTTCTTCAGTGATGTACTCCAAGAACCTAAAACAGAGCTTGAGACATAACGGATGCTCGATAAAGACTTAATACTTATGTACTTCATCATCCATCCTGTGGACACGGAAGAACAATAGCACGAAAAGTACCAACATTTACTGAGTACCTCTTATGTGCCACGCATTATGGAAGAGGCTTTATAAAAGTTGCACAATTTAAGCCAGGTGCAGTGGTGCCACTCAGCGGACTGGGGCAGGAGGATTACTTGAGGCCAGGAGTTAAAGGCTATAGTGTGCAATGATCACATCTGTGAACAGCCACTGCACTCCAGCCTGGGCAACACAACGAGACCCTGTCTCTAAAAACAAACGAACAAAAAAGTTGCACAATTTAATGTTTACAATCACCTTGCAAGTCAGGCTAGAGATTCTCCACTATATAAATGAGAACACTGACTCAGGACACTCAGGATTCTGACCCAGCTCTAAGGCTCATGAGATTCTAGCACCACCCTGAGAAGCACACATGCTGTCTATGGTTACCTAGGAAGTACCCCTTCAGCATTCACTGTCCCTCCCACCTGATACCTGTATTTACCAGCAGGGATGGCCCTATTCAGACTGGCAGGCAGGGACTGGGCCACACTCATCCTTAGGGGGACTGTGTGGCATGAGTTAAGGATGCTGGCTTTGGCCCCTGGATCATGGGAGCACATCCTGGCTCCACCCCCCACCCACTGTGGGGCGTGGACAACGCACACTGAACACAGGTAATGCTCATGGCTAGTCAGGGTATGTGAACACATATAACACAGTGTCCAGCATGCAGTGTGTGCTCAACGATTTCTCATCCATGTTGAGGTAGCTGTTCTCACAGGATGCTCCTAACTTGTCACATGAGGTCCTGACCTTAGGACCAACTGCCCATTACTCAGGGCAAGAGCAAAAGCTGAGCAGTAAACAGCCCTAATGCAAGCTCAGAGAAAGGACCCACGAGCAGACTCTTGTCCTATGCCAGGTTCAAAAGGCGGCAATACCCAGAAGGGAAAAAAAAAGTATTTGTACAAAATTTTCCCTCACCTCTGACTTCCAGAGGGTTAAAGAACCATTGGAAACACATTAGTGAATAACCAGGTTTCACACGTCCTAATCTTCTGGGATTGCTACTGCCTACGCTTTTCCCAAATTAGAGACCTCATGTCTCTGGCCACTTTCACTGACCTCTAGTCACCAGCCTTTCATCCCTGGGGTCAGGTTTTCACCTACGTGGGGGCCTGTTTGGAGGCCCCCTGGCAAAATGGGCAGATGCCCTGACGGCTCTGCCCCATGGCACACACAGTGGCACTCACGCAGCTAACGTGGTTGGCTTGGGAGAGGCAGGTTGCTGGCCTTTGAAAGGGGAATGAGCTCCAGATGGGAATGTGAGCTGGGAAGGGAAAGGGGAGGGCTCGTGAACCGCCTCCCTCTGCGAGACAGCTGGACCCTCAGGCGCCAAAGCCACTGCCAGGAAGTGATGAAGTGATGGAGGGGGTGTATGTGTGTGGGGCGGCGGGGGGCGGGGGGTTCTGCCTTTGAGTCCAGCTGAAACCTTTTAAGTCTCAGATTTTCCCAATCTTTCCTTAAAAAAAGAAATGATGCCAAACATTACTAAGCATATTCTACAACCATACTTATTGCGAGCTACAGATTCCGTGATTCTAAATAAACCAACATCCATGTGCACATGAGTAACGGTCCTAAAGGGAGGGAGCCTGGAGTCCACTGACTAAGCAAGCCCACGTGGCCTAACATCTTCCCTCTTCACCCTTAAGCAAGGTTTAGCAAGAGTTCAGGGGACAGAAAGAGGGGAGGAAACGGGACACCATTTACAGAGGATTTGTTACATGTCAGATATTATGGATGCTTTATAAACATTATGTCATGTGATCCATCCCAACAAGGCTGTGAGGCATTTATTTATCATTCCCCCATTTTACAGATTAGAAAACTGAGGCTCAGGCTAAGTTACTTTGCCAAGTAAAATAGTAGAGCCTAGGAAATCTGAGAATTCAAAGGATTTGGTTCGACTCAAAGCAGACTCAGGAATTTTAACTCAAAAGTCCATGTCCTTTACACTCTCAAACTTAACCCAGCATAAAGTGAGAAACTGCCTCAACTCCCTTGCATCTGGCCCCATTAACCTATTTGGCTGATGCTGACATGTGGGCTGGGTGAAGGTCACAGAACCAGGCCAAGTCAAAACTTCAGAAAACCTTGGCCGCCTCCTCATGATTTTGAGGATTTGGCCTTCTAAGCCCCATGTAGAAAGTAAGAAGCTGTCTTACAGACCAAGACAAAAAGGCTTTAATGATAGCGACAGCAACATTTAACATGTCTCAATTATGGCACATTTAGCCGAGCAGAACACACGTAACTCTCCGCCAATGTACAGTAGCTTCAAGCCACTACTTGCATGGCCACTGAACTTGATACTTCCGAATGAGGTTTATCCAGGCGACTTCTGCCCTTAAGGGCTCCTTGCCTTCATCCCAGCACCTACCAGACCAAGTCTTTGTTAGAAACTTGGCAGAATGGAAGCTCTCAGTATAACCCACCCATCACACCATCACTTTCTTCACAGCGCCCCACAGGTGTTGAGTTATAAGGAAGCTGGAATCCTGCACAACAAGCACGGCTAACACCACAGTGCTTCCGGCATGTGTGCCGGGCACGCCAGGGCCCTTCTCTAACAGACACAGGCGAGTGGCTTTTCAGCACAGAGCACAGAGTGTTCAATTCCCAATTCTATCACTAATATTTATTGGGTAAATTACTTACTCTCCCAAAGTCTGTTCAGTTTGTATAACGGGCATAACAACACATAAGTATGAAATAAAATAATTTAAGTGCTACCCAATAAATATTTTTGCCTTGAGATCAAGCCTTTCGCATGTCTCTCTGAATGCAGGTGCTGACCCCAACATTGCACCTTTCCCTCCGCTTGTCCCCATTCTGCCTCTCCAGTGCTGAGAATGAGAGGTGGCTGGGTGCACACGCAGTGGTTCCCAGCAGAGGTCTGGTGTGGGGCTTCACTGCCGCCCAGTGCCCCAGAATGCGGATCTTAGAATCACGGGTCTCAGGAGAGCTGTGGGCCCTGGAGGAAGGCCGTCCCCGCCTGAGTGCTCGTCTAGGTTCCCAGGCTCCGAAGGCAAAGCAGCTGCTGGGCTGGCGGCGGAGCACCCTGCCCCACGCCAGCAAACAGAGGCAGCACCAGGAGGGCCTGGCAGGGGTTCGCCATGGACAAGGGAGGGCTGGCTTCTCTGTATCACCACGGCAGGCCTGCCAGCCCGCCAGTACTCCACCAGACCTAGACGCGTGAGCCTACAAAGAGTGATAACCCACTTTCTAAGGGTCTCAGCAACAGAGACAGGAAGACAGCTCAGAAGAAACACAACACACATCCAGAAAGAGAGAGCTACAGATGACGGCTTGAATTTTAATTAAAATAATTATAGTGCTCAAAGGGATTCTATTGCAACACACAGGAGAAGGGGAAAAAAAGCAGCTTTCCTGTAACTAGAAAACATGATTTCTCAACTAAACAACTCTTTAGACAAAGAGAAGGTGATGGTGCTCACATAGGATTCTTGAATCACTAACCCAGAAGATCAGGACCAAGAAATCACACGGCAGAGAGAAGCAGGAGGAGGTGGAGGGCAGAAAGGACACGCTAGGACACTGTGAGACTGCATCCCGAGACCCAGGAAGGGACAGGTGACGGAGGGGCGGTGAAGGGCGCCGAGTTCTGCACGTGTGCCGTAGGAAAAGATCACAGAGGTGTACACGAGTAGAGGTTCTGAACCTAAGAATAAAGGGGAAAAGGCAATCTTTCAGGCGGAATGAACTCACACCTAAAAATGAATGGACACAGACTAGCTGAATGGTGGCACCGTGGAACTCCAGCGTGGCTTCCCCAGACAAGATACCACTCAGCTATCAAGATAAAAGACACTTGAAGAAAAGAATTCAGAGTACAGTTGACCCCTGATCAAAACGGGTTTGAACTGCACAGGTCCACTTACACGTGGATTTCCTTCTGCCTCTGCCACTGCTGAGACAGCAAGACCAACCCTCCTCCTCTTCCTCCTCCTCCTCCTCTTGGGCCTACTCAACATGAACACCGGGAGGATGGAGACCTATACAATGATCCACTTCCACTTAATGAATAGTAAGTACATTTTCTCTTCCTTATAATTTTCTTAATAACATTTTCTTTTCTCTAACTTACTTTATTGTAAGAATATAGCATATAGGACATATGCCATATAAAATATGTATTAACAGACTGTTCATGTTGCTGGTAAGGTTTCTGGTCAACAATAGGCTATCAGTAGTTAAGTTTTTGGGGGGTTAAAAGTTATATGCAGATTTTCAACTCTGTGGCGGGGGGTTGGCACTCTTAACCCCTGTGTTGTTCAAGGGTCAACTGCATATACCAACAGGCCCCGTAGCTGAGACAATAGTAATGGAAGATCTCTAACAACACATGGACCAAAGCCAAGATTCCCTGGTGAGAAATGAAGACCAGTGAGCCAAGTGGTCTTGGGCCTTCAATGTCACTTCTGAAACCCTTGATCTGATGGGTGATCAATGTCATTTAATCATGTAGATTTCTGTCATGCCTAAGCAGTTTAACTCTCTCAGTGATATGCACAAGACATGCAAGTCCTTTTTTAAATTAATATCTTTCACATATAATTAAGCTTTCTAGATATAACTCAGACTGAAAATATGCTTATGTGCTTTACAGGTTAAAATTCTATAAGTTAAAGTATAAATGTTTAGTTATTATTACAAGAGTAAATGTTATAATAATTAAAGATTCTAATAGCTGCTAATTTTAAAAACAGTATTAAGAATTTAAGGGCTTTCAAGTACATAAACTGAGAAACACAATGACAGTTAGTACAAATATTACAAATATTTGTAATATTTGTAGTATGTTGTCCAGATAACTTTAAAAAGAGTATTTATCCTTTTAGAACTGACAGTTATAAAATTTAAATAATGACACAAGGCAGAATAATAGAGTTTAGTTTATATCATAATTATAATCTTTGTAGAATTATTTCATGTCTTAGCTTTTGCAATACTAAGCTAAATAGCCCTTAAGAATTTAATGTAATCTTACAGTCATTTAATTTCATTCAGGCTATAACTATTTCAAGAAAATGTCCTATTTGGGAATTCTTCACCTAGGGACAATGAATTAAAAGCAAAAAGTCAACAGTGCCACCTTAGAAATTAAGGAATAGATAAAAATTTCACAATCATGTATGACAACATGCATAATGAATCACTTCCAATCTAGACCTAAAGGAGAGCATATAGAACATTATAAAAAGAAAGTATTATAGAAAACTTATTTTCATAAATCAAACTTTACAATAACAGACTTTATAAGAATGCTTTAAGAAAACAATTTCTTAGAGTTTTAAGTCTATAGAGACTAAACACTACACTCAAAAAGAATGTTAAAATGATTACCACGGACAAATTACCATTTTCAGTAGTTAGAAGATGAAGAATTGCCAAGATTTGTTCAAACTATGAATTCTGGTTGTTAAGTTCCTCCTGGAAAATGTGTTACTGAAAAAAATTTTTCCCTGAATTAACATGCTCCTTCTGTATCTTGCACAGCAGACAAGCTGCGCAAACATATCCAGGCCTTTGAGGGCTGACGGCCTGCTGGATTAACGAGGAACTCGGCCACATGTCTGCCTTTCTGGTTTGCTGGCCCAGGGAATTTTGGGTAACCAAACTGACGTGTCAGGAGAGTGCGAGAGTTCGTTATGTGGCATCTTTTGTCTCCTCAGGGAAGACACCAAAATTGATGTTCACATACTGGCATCTGAGATGCAGACAGAAATTCTGAAATAATTTTGTCATTCTGAAAGAAAAATATACTGTTCCACTGCCACATTCCTAGTTTTTCTCAAGTGACTGTAGGAAGTAGCAATTGCATGCAGAAATGTCAGAAGTAAAATCAAGCCTGTCTGTCATTACTTTAAATGTGGACAGATTGATCTGTCCCACTAAATTAAAGAGCCTATCAGGTAGTGTTAAAAATATAAATCCATCTATCTGCTGTTCAAGAGCTATACCTAAAATGACAAACAGGACTGAAAATAACACACCGGGCGAGGAGACACCAGGCAAATGCAAAGAAGGAAAAGGCAGGAATGGCAAAATCAATAGCAGACAAGCTGGACTTTAGGTTAAAACTAGACTTGAGGTTAAAGACACCGCGAGATAGAGTGACATTGTTAAAGGCACAGTATCGGAGGAAAATATAAAAGGTATAAATATGCATGCACCAAGCAATACAGCAACTAAAAACTCTTAATAATGCAAGAACACGGTCAAAATTTCTCTCTTCAAAGGAGAGTATCTTCCAGAGAGAAAAAAATAAAGACACAAAGAAGATAAATAGATCAACAGATAACCTTACTTCCCTCAAATAAATATACATTTTTTCTTACACCTATGCCACAGTTGTAAAGATTAATTACATATTTGGTAACAAAGAAAACCTTTACAAACCTTTCAAATTAAAGACTTAAAGGAGACTTCTGTGATCAGAATCCAATAAAATTAGGATTAAATAATCAGGTAACAAAAAAAATCTTAAGTACTTAGAAATTAAGAAACACATTTTTAGATCAAAGAGTAAGTTGAAAGAAGAACTGAAGGAAACCTTGAAAGCAATGGAAAAGAGAACACTTCCTATCAAAACTTACAGAACACACAAGACATTACACTCCAAGGAGATTTTAGTGTTAAATGCCTTCAGTAGTAGAGAAAATATTTTAAAAATAAAAATGAACTTTGTACTAATCTTAAGTGATTAGAAAAGGACAGCTCAATAAATCAAAAGGAAGAAGTTATTTAAAAAAGATGAAAGTTCAAACTAATAAAAAACATAAAAAGGACAAATAAATTCAAAGCTGGGTCACTGAAGAGATCAATAAAATAGAAAAGCACATCCTGTGCCCAGTTAGGGATAAGACAAAGCAAAGGTGGACGGCGGGAGAGAAGAAAGAGAGGAGAGAAGACAGGGTGAAGGGAAAAGAGGAAAGAGGGAGGATGTGCAAACCCAGACAAGACCACCATGGAGGACAGATACAGAAAAGCAAACGCAGCAGAGATCAAAAGAACCATTAAAAAAATACCGCATGAAACTTCATGTCAACAGATTTGAAAATCCTGGAAGAAACAGATGATTTCTCAGCAGAAAAAATCATCCAACTGATTTGAGAAGTAGAAAAATTCAGAAAAGGCACCGAGACCACACAGCTGCACACCTAAGTTCTATCTAACCCATAATTCTACTGTTAAATGGCAAAAAGAAACTTAAAAATAAGCTGACTTATTTGTAAAGCCAAGCAGAATTTTAAGCCCAAACCTGACAAGCCTGAGAAATGAGAAATTATTAACAAATCAGGCTTACAATTGCTTAGTTACAGAAACTCTGAACTAATATTAGCCAACAACAGAATTCAAGGGTATACCAGAGATACATGCTGAGACCAGCCTGGGTTTATCCAAGCACTACAAAGATAGCTCAATACTAGGAAATCGATAAAATTTACTTCCTCAATAAATTAAATGTGGAAAAAACTATAGGACCATAGCAATAAATGCTAAAGAGGCATTTTACAAAAGTTTAGCAGGCATTCCTTATAAAAATTAAGTAAAATAGAAATAGAAGATAGTTATTCATGAAGTATTGAGAAGAGCTTGATAAAAGGTGTACAAAATGAGCCCTTGTTAAATGACGCTGCCCACGAAAAAAAAACTATATATGTATGAGCATGCACAAACGTGTCTGCAGGGGAGGGTGCTGTGGGGTAGGAAAAAAACAAACGCGTCTGTTTATTAGCATCAAGTTGTCAATACTGATTATACAGACAGAGATGGGAGAGAAAGAGAAGGGAGGGGAATTCCAACACAAAAGGGAAAAGGATAAAACAAGGACTCCAATCAAGAACTATATATAATATTACTTTAATGCTTATCAATAAAATTATAGCTGACCCTTGAACAACATGGGGATTAGGGCATCTACCCCCAGAGCAGTGAAAAATCCACATATAACTTTTGATTCCCCCAAAACTTAACTACTAAGAGCCCACTGTTGACTGAAAGCCTTACCAATGACATATGTAGTCTATTAACACATATTCTATATGTTATATATATTATGTACTATATTCTTACAATCAAGTAAGCTAGAGAAAAGAAAATGTTATCAAGAAAATCATAAGGAAGAAGAAATATGTTTACTACGCATTAAGTGGATAAAGATCATCATAAAGGTCTTCATCCTCATCATCTTCACACTGAGTAGACTGAGGAGGAAGAAGAGGGGTCACTCTTGCTGTCTCAGGGGTGGCAGAGGCGGAAGGAAATCCACATGTAAGTGGACCCACGCAGTTACACCTGCGTTGTTCAAGGGTCAACTGTATATATTTTACATGTATAATTTTTAAAAGATCGCACACAATATTAAAACAGCTGAGAAAAAAAAAAGTATTCCTTTCTTTTTTAACTCCACAACCACCTCTTACCTTCCCAGTCCAAATTTCAGGGCAGAAAAAGTCCTCACTTAATGTCAACCGTAAATTCTTGGACATTGCGACTTTAAGCAAAATGACCTATAACAAAACCAATTATTTTTCCTCATCAACATTATAATGTTTCAGGGGCCTGTCTTATGTCATTTTGCTTCGAGTCACAGTTTCAAAGAACCTATTGAGTGAGGACTTACTGTACCTTTTTGTAATATTACCCTCAGTCGTACTCCTTGATGCAAATGTGAATCAGAGTATTGGCTGCAGGTCAGAACTTAGGCAGAGTCGTCCACACACCTGTGTGGAGCAGGCTCCCGGCTTGCCAAGCTTGCTAGTCTGTCTCAGAGGGAGATGCTATGGACACGTAAAGGAGCAGGGTTTGCAGCAAACCATCCTTTGGTTCCCCTGGGTACCACCTGAATCTACCACATTTACTGTGGCTCTAAAGAAGTTTTCATGCTGGCTCTTTCTGGGGGTTCCCTTAGGACCTAGGACACCCTTCTTACGACAGCACTTGTCACACTGCATCATGATTATTTGTGGACCAGCTGCCTGTCTTCCCCACCAGGATTTACACTTGTTTAAGGCCTGGGATCTCTTATTAATTTCTCAAGCCTCACTTTCTAACACAGTGCCTGGCACATAGTAGGCACTCTATAAATATCTGCCGAATGTATGAAATGTACTCAAAAGAAGATAGAAGTCTATGTTCAAAAAATTTTATTTTCAGGGCTGTTTTGCTTTAGTTTCCCAGGCAATTTCATTTTAAAATTTCCACCTTTGCTACTGATAAACTGACGGGGAGAAGGAACGTCGGCAATCCCGGTGGTGCACACAAATTGGGTTTGTCTTTTGGCAGCAGGGACATTAGTCCTTAGGAGCCCGGCAGAGACAATGGAAAATGTACTTAGTTGAATGCCTCCTCTGTAGGAGCCTGTGTGATCCCGTGTGGTGCCTGGAGCTGCCCCTCCAGGAGAAAGTAATCTAGGGGCAAAGCTAGGACTGGCACCCAGGGGCATCTGTCTCCAAAGCTCTGTGCACATCTCAATGCCTTTCTCAGAGGTAGAATCAAAGGCAGATCATCACTCCTTCCCATCAAAGCATCCTGCACACAACCTTCAGAAATGTGGGCTGTACTCTTTCGACTATTAACATATTCCCATTCCCCTGATATAATTTGCTGTCTTCCTGAATTTATAAAAATCTTGTCCAAAATCTTTGTATCTGTTATCTGCTACACTTCTTAAACAGAAAGAGTCTACAGGTTTACAATACATAGCGTGAATTTGCCCTTACTATTATTTACCTAAAATTTACCTCTTTCAATCTTAAAGCAACTGTTGTCTCTGATTTCCAATTAGGTTCTGTTTCAGGACTTCAGTAGCATTTCGAATGCATGTCCCCCTAAAATGCCATAGGTCGTGGCCAGCACCCCAGCTCGCCTAAGAAAATTCAGCCAAGGAAAACAGAGGAAATTCTGCTGAAATAGTGGTACTGAAGAACAAACCAAAGAGGACGTTTTTATTTACCTCCAGTGCCGGGGCCTGAGAAAAGCAAGTGTCAATACGGCTGGTGAGGAAGGAGATGTGCACTGCTTGTCGTGTGCGCTCTGAAGGGAACATCTACTCACAGATCTCGGATCTTCAGGTAATCACCCCACAAACTCAGCAGTGGAATCCTGGGAACACGTATTAGGACGGAATCGGTGGAAGATGTCGACTTCCCCAAGGTACAAAGGCTCAGGTAATCGAGACTCTCACTAACCACTCTGGATGACTCCACCTGTTGACATTCTCTCCTCCAGAAAACCATCCTCTATCCGGAACCTTTCTATTCTTATTGTAACCCTGTTTCAAACTTGAGAAAATAGGTATCTCCTCTGCCTGTTGCTTCTAAGGTGACTCTATTTTCAGTTGCTTTTGCCATGGAAGCTTGTTAGAGGCTTTTTTCTTTTTTTTGAGGTGGGGTCTCGCTGTCACTCAGGCTGGAGTACAATGCTGTGATCACGACTCACTGCAGAGTCGAACTCCTGGAATCAAGTGATCCTCCTCTGCCTCAGCCTCCTGAGTAACTCTGGGACTACAGGCATGTGCCACCACGCCTAGCTATTTTTTTTTTTTTTGGTAGAGATAGGGTCTTGATATGCTGCCCAGGCTGGTCTCAAACTCCTGGCCTAAAGCCATCCTCCCGCCTCATCCTCCCAAAGTGCTGGGATTACAGGTGTAAGCCACCATACCCAGCCCATGTTGGAAGCTTTGAAATGTCAAAATTGTATTTATCTACTGGTTTCCTGTCCACCGCCTCG
This sequence comes from Avahi laniger, assembly GCA_963575035.1. Classification (NCBI taxonomy): domain Eukaryota; kingdom Metazoa; phylum Chordata; class Mammalia; order Primates; family Indriidae; genus Avahi; species Avahi laniger. The sequence goes on from CAUYSK010089196.1 coordinate 35,302, forward strand.
GAGAGGATGGGACCAGGCAGGAGTGAGTGCAGTGGCCACTTCTCAGATGCCTGACCATGGGGTCTCTCTTCCAGACTTCTGCTCACTTTCCACTGCCCACAGTCCAGGTAGCAGCCCATCTCACTGCAGGGGCTGGGAAGAGGTGCCGACATTGCCTGGGGTGGGAGGCACCCAGGGCAGACAGGTTTGGGAACAGTGATCATCTGCGCTTCATAGCCCCTTGCAAGGGACTCATTATTAATTAGCCGATCTGACCTGCATAAACCATGTCTCACATTCACCGCTCTGCTCACTGTTTCTACTCATTGATCCTTCCTAGTACCCTAATCAAAGGGTCCAGTCCACCCTATGTCACTTAACCACTCTGTGACTCAGTTTCCTCATTTTAAAAATAGGAATAATGATAGTACTCAGCTCACAAGATGGTTACAATGATTACATAGGTTAGAAAGTGCTTAGACGGCATCTGGCACATAGTAAGTGACACACATACAAGCAGCTGGCTTGTACCCTTTTAGACAGGACCCTAATAGAGTCCTGTCTTGGGGGTCTCTGGCCACTGGCAAGCAGGCAAGTGGTAGAAGCCCAAGGATTGGGTTGTTCCTGAAAGGCCAGCAGGTTCAGTCTTCTACCCAAGAGAGAAATCCCCATAGAACACACTGGTGCTTCCAGGATAAGGAATTCATTCCTCTGTGAAGCTGTCTCATCCGCTCTTTGGCTATTTTGGGTGTTAGAGATGCTCAGCTCCTTGTAAACATTATCAGTGCCAATTCCCAGATGCATTTTAAAAATCTGCTTCAGCTATCTATTCTTTTGTTCATTCAATCATTCAGCAAAAGTTGAGTACTTACCACGTTCTCACCGTGACCACAAAGCCCAAGGTCTCCGCCCATGTGGAAAATGAACTAGTTGATGTTGGATGGCAAGGGGTGCTAGGAGGGACCAGAGGGAAGGCGGTGATTCTAGATCCATAGAGGTAGTGACACTGGAACCAATACCAGACCAGCAAGCAAGGGCTGCCATTCGAATACCAGCAGGAAGAACATTCCAGGTCAGGACCTGGCAGGCACGAAGTCTCTGAGATGGGCAGAGGATCAACTTAATGGCAGGACAAGTGCTGCAGGGTGACACTGGAGAGGAAGGCTAGGGCGGACCTGTCGACCTGGAGGCCACACTAAGGAACCTGCATTTCCCTTTGGCTTGGATGGGAAGCCATGGGAGGGCTTTAAGCAGAGAAGAGAGTGGGTGGACTCATGTTTGTAAAGCATCACTTTTCCACCACAGCCTGGGAAAAGAGAAATGGGGCTGGGGTGGTGAACACGAGTAGAAGCTGAGAATCCAAGCAGACGAAGGCTCCAGCAGCCCGCCCAAGGGGCGACGTTGTCCTGGTTATAGCTGGCAGCAACGGCAATGATGTCAGAAGTAGAGGACTCGTGATTCTAAACTCCTTAACAAAAGTGATTTCTTAAATATACAACTAAATTTGGCCAATTGTTCATCCATTTGTAATAATTCTTCCTGGAACTCACAAATAATGGGGAAGAAAGTTTTTTTACTACATTTGAGGCTAGGCAAACACCACCTTTCCACAGAAGGTATTTCAGGTATTCTATTAGCCTTCTAGCATGACATTCCCTCACGCCCCCCAGAAGGTAATACTGTACTTTTTCTCATCAATAAAGGAATAAATGTTTTATCACATTTCCTTTTGTTGTCACTTTCTCTCTTCCTTCCTTAAGGGAAGGACCCCAGTGCTTTTCCATGATTCCACCCTCAGTACTCATTTCTCACCAAACTCACCAAATCCCCCTCCCCATGGGATCCAGCATTTGCTAGGTAAACCTGTAACAATGTCTGAACTTGGAGTTTGCATTCCTGCTGCAGTTACTTCCAATGGTAACAAGCGTCAAATTTCAAGACGTTTTCACCAAGAAGATCTCAAGAAAGGAAGCTCAGTTTGGTGGGGAACAGAGCCAGCTGTCTATGAGCAAAGTGACACACCTCCCCTCCACCATGTCCCCCATGCCTTTGCCCAAATTACTCTCTTGTTGAGACACTTTTCCTTTCTCTTTACCTAATTTTTATTTATTCTTCAAAATGCAGTTTAGGGGCCAGAAACACTGCCTCTTCCCTAGCCTAGCTGGAGGAGGTGTCTCACCTCTGGAATCTTGTAAAAATCCGTGTTTCCCTGATCACAGCATTCACCAGAGACTCTCATCTCTTTTTCTGCACTTGGTCTCTCCTACTGGACCTCAGGGGGCATGTCTTACTTATCGTTTTATCCCAGCAGGGTTCAACGTGCTTGCTGAATTAATACACGGCACATCCTGCACCTTGCTGGTGGGCATATAAATTGTAAAACTGTTTGGCAGCATCTACTAAGCAGTGGTTCTCAACAACTGGTGATTCTGCCCCCCAGGGAAATTTGGCAATGTCTAGAGACATATTTGGTTGGCACAACTGGGGAGAAGGGGTGCTGGCGGCATTTAGCTGGTAGAGGCCTGGGATGCTGGTGAACATCCTGCAATGCACAGGGCAGCACCCCAGAACAAAAAATCACCTGGCCCAAAATGTCAACACGCCAGATTGAAAGACTTTATACTAAAGGCAAACATACACCTAACCTATGACCCAGTAATCCCACTCCTACATACATACACCCAAGGGAAATGATGTGTACGTCTGTCAGAAAAACACGTACAAAAATGTTCATTGCAGCTTTATCATAAAAGCCCCCAAACTGGAAACAACCCAAAAGTCCACTGACAGGATACTGGATAAATAAACTGCAGCATATTTGTACAATGGAATACTACACAGCAATATATAGCTGCTACATGCAATAATATGGATGCATCTTACAGATAAAACAATATAATGAGCAAAATTAACCGATGGTGATGAAACTCAGAATAATGGCTGCCTCTGGGAGCAGGGAGGTACTGACTGGGAAGGGACGAGGGGGCACCTTCAGGGTGCTGGTAATGTTCTTTACCCCAGTCTGGGTGGTGGTGACAGGGATGTATCCATGTAAGAATTTACTGTGCTGTGCACTAATGACTCATGTACTATCTGTGTGCTATACCCCAGTAAGCGTCCTTAAATGAAGTACTCCTCTAAAAGCCACCCTACTGGTGGGAATCACACGTCAGCTTGCTGCCCCGTAAGCAAAAAGATGTTCTAATAGACCCTCTGGTATATTGTTGGCAGGAGCATAAGAAGGTACATTTCTGGAAGGCTGTTTCATAACAGATATCAAAAGCCTCAAAAAATGTGCAAAATTGGCCGGGCGCAGTGGCTCACGCCTGTAATCCTAGCACTCTGGGAGGCCGAGGCAGAAGGATCACTCGAGGTCAAGAGTTCGAGACCAGCCTGAGCAAGAGCAAGATCTTGTTTCTACTAAAAATAGAAAGAAATTAGCCAAACAATTAAAAATATATAGAAAAAATTAGCCGGGCATGGTGGTACACGCCTGTAGTCCCAGCTACTTGGGAGGCTGAGGCAGGAGGATCGCTTGAGTCCAAGAGTTTGAGGTTGCTACGAGCTAGGATGACGCCATGGCACTCTAGCCTGGGCAACAGAGCGAGGCCCTGTCTCAAAAAAAAAAAAAAATGTGTAAAATCCTTACTTCAATTCTATTTGATCATTTCATGCTAAGGAATAAATTAAGGATGTGTACACAAACTTAAGTTTCAATAATATTCATTATAGCATTGATTTAATAGCAAAAAAAAGGGGAAAAGGTGGGGCAATAAACTCAGTCCTAACCAAAGGGAACTGCAGAGTATTACAGATTCAGTAAAATTTAAATGAAAAATGTTCACAATATATTAATTATAATTAAAAAATCAGGTAACCCAACAATATGTAACCTAAGATATATGAAGTACATATTCAGTATGTCAACTGTGGTTATCTCTGGGTAATGAAAGATAATGGCATTTTTAAATTTTTTTTATCATTTATTTTCTAAAATAAATGTATATTACTTATTAATAAGAAAAAATATATATTCACAGCTCTTAAAAATAAAGGTGAGTTTCCGATGCCAAAATTGAGAATTAGACCTCAAGTAAACCACTCTGTTCCAGTGTATTCAAAGCCCTACCTCCTGCAAAACAGCTCTAAGCTCCCACTAGGAGGGCTCAAGGGTAGCAGGGATTAAATAAGGAGCTAGGTAAAATTCTAGAATCTTCTCTTCTGTATCCTGATTGTTGTGTTGATTACGCAAATCCATTCGGGTGTTAAAGCTCACAGAACTATATACCCTCCCCCCAAAAAAGTTAGAAGCAATTCGTTTTTAACTATGAAAATAAATATTTTTGACTGAAAAAAGGTTCTAGTTAAAAAAAAAAAAAAAGTATTCCATTTCCTGACTTACTGAGTCTGACTAGTTGGATAGTGATCACTTAACCAGGTAATCTCATCACCTCCAGACTCTGACCAAAAACACACAACGTCCTTCCTCTGTGAAGTGGAGACAGCAAGTATTCTGCTACGGAGTCCTAGTGAAGATGCAGTGTGACAATGCGTGAAAAAGCAAGTGACAAATGAGAACTGTCATTGTTAGCAGCGGCAGCAACTTCAAGTTTCGCCCCGATATGAACAGACTCCCGGGAAAAGAGCAAAACAGCTCTCCCAGGAAGCTCTTTTCTCTGAATTCTGTGTGGCCACTGCAAGATGACACCAGCTTGCGTTTAATTACTACGTAGCATTGCCTTAGCTCACCAAGATTCAAAGATCTCCCTGGAACCACAGAACGTGGCACAGAGCTAAAGATAGCAGCAGCTGCTTATACTTCATGCCACAGACAGGGCTCCAGGTCTCTGAGCTTACAAACCCCTTTTTCTCTTCTTGTCAAAATGACTTTAAACCACATAAATCGAACTCTAAAGATGAAACATCCAACCATGCCAATCTCCAAAGCCATATGTTCCTCTCCAGCTTCTCAAGGTCATGTCTCCCCGCCGAATGATGAGAGGGTTGCCAATATGGTGCATGGGCAAAAAAACAAAACAACAGAACCTCTTCTATGAAGTCCAATCTCTAATAGAAAGAGCGAACAGCTCAGATCTCAGTCAGTCACGACAAAGGACCGACAGTGCCAAGCAGACAAGAGTCCTTGAGCATCTGTGAATCTGTCAGTTCCTTTGCCTCCTCCGAATCACAAGACTGCTCAGAATAAGAAACCAAAAGGGCAGAGGCTCAAAAAGCAGCCAGGCCTGAATTCCACGCTGTTTCTAAAGAGTGAGCTCCCATGATGTGTTGGTCATCAGCAGTGGGCAGGCGAGGTCGACAGCTTGAGGGGCTATTCTAGAAGGATGTGCAGCAAGTCTGGTTCAGGGAGGGTCATGGGCTCTGCACTCCCAGTAAGCATGTCAGCTCCCAGGCTGACCCCCAGCCATGCGAGGGTTAAGAGCCTATCAAGCCAGCCCTGCAAGCGCAGGGCTTGTATTTAAGTCATCCCAAGGGGACCCACACCTCAAAGCACGGCCAGAACCTGGGGGAGGTAAGAAAGGACACAGAGGGGTGGCAGAGGCCCTTCTCCATGCTGGTTGCACTTCCTGAGAGGCTGATCTAGGAGCAAAATATGCTGAAAACAGAAGGAAGTGAAGGGGAACACTAGAACAGCCTGAGGAATGGCTGGGATTTCCAACCTTAACTATAGAAATGCTGCTATTAGGGCTGGCATAGGATATAGTACTGCTGCATCCCTTCTCCTCCTCCTCTCAGCTGGGCACCAAGTGCATCCCTACTGTGTGCACTCCCTCCACAAGGCGGGGCATATGGTGGCTCCAACTACAGCTCAATGCACAGTGGTCCTCAGTGTCTACCTCCCTCATGCACAGCACTCTCTGCAAAGGTTTCCAGGTCATTGAGAGCTCAGAGACAGCAGTCATAATCTTTTTCTGATTAAAAAAAAAAAAAAAACCCTACTTAATCCAAACTAGCACAAGCAAAACACGTTTACATATGATAGTTACATATACACATTTACTTACATGCATATTTACATAAAATATACATTTATGTACATACATGTACACCTGTTTTCACAGTGGGAGCAAAGCAGGAAGCTTCAATAAATCTAGAATCCTGTGCTTTCCTCATTTGATTCCAGAAGCAACAGCTATTTGGATTACAAATTTTCTATTACAAAGCCTGATTGATTACAGATAGAAATGCCACCAGCTCACTTTCCTCCCCACCCCACTCTACCCACCCAGTGAGATCTGTTTATAAACTGGGTAAGAAAGACGGAAGAGAGATCCAGGCTGCATTCATTGCAAGTAGGGAACGCTTGCTTGTTGAAGTGTCTTAGATAGTGCGCTCTGGTAAACCTAGCAGGCTGAACCTCTTGGCTCTCAGAGCCGCAGGGGTGCAGCTCTCAGCCTCTTGACAAACACATCCATTTCTCTCCACGCTGGTAGGTGTGAAAATTTTCTCTGACCAACCCCATACTTCTGCATCTATTTTCAACCCCCGTAAGTCATATTCCAATGTTTCAGAGAAATCTGAATTCAAGCTTAACAAGCCATCAACCTCATCTCTCCACCCCTCTCACCCCAAATTTCCCTCAGGGAGAAATTTGCAAAGAAGAAATTCTAAATTAGAACTGGATTTAAAAGGCAAGCTCCCACACAGAACAGGAAAACGAAACTGGGTATAAAAAATACATAAATCATAAAGTCTTTGGTTAAAGGGCTTCACTGTGATTCTTAAGTCCAGGTGTGAACTCAGTGGGCATCTGCAGGAAGCAGAATTTGAACCGAATGCCAAATGACACACAATATTGCTCTTCACCACCATAAGTGCTGCAGTGGCCAGATTAAACGTCTGTGCTGCAGAATTTCATCGATTTAAAGGTTATCAAGAAATATAACACTGCTTTTAAATGTATTTCAATGTTCTCACCCTTTTCACACTAGCACATTCACGATTCTTATTCATAACCACGCTTAACCTAGCACGAGTTCCCTATTTTGCCTTGAGATATAGACAGACTTGCTATATTCTCCCAGGTGGACTTGTATCTCAAATGTCCCAAGACCAAAACTGTACCACAGATACTCAAGGCACAGAGTCTGCCAAACCAGGGCACCGCACTGGTATAATTCTTAAAAAGCCAATATGGAAAACAGCTGTCCAGGGCAGGAAGAACTTAATGACATCCTGGAAAATGTATGGTGGTATAAAAGGACCACACAGAGTGAGTGAATTTGAAAATTCCCAAACTCTTAACCACAGCCCAAATGCACATGCTTTAAAATTTACCCATCCAGAGCGCTGCACAGCTAACTCGGACTTTGCCAGCCCAGCTGTAGCTCCGTGCACCTACACCGCAGTCTGCCGAAGGTTTGCAAACCACTCCCTACTCACAGAGTCCACGCAGCCCTACCAGCCTCCCAGCAGGCTGCAGCATCGTGTCCAGATCCAAGTGCCAGCACCAGCCAGAAGTGCCTTGGGCCTGCTCTTCTGCGTGCCATGTTCCTGACCGATTGAACAATAACCAGAGAAAGCCACAGGAAAAGCTGCATCAAGCCCACAGAGGCCACTCCCTGGCCTTTATCAACACTGATTGCATGCACTTCCACGGAAGAACATGGTGTGCAGGAGCGCCGGCCTGCCCCAGAAGGCCGTGGAGCAAGGAAAATAGCACCAAAGGGTGGCTGCAGACGGCTGGTCTCCACCTTTCAAAGGCAGAGGCTGCTGAGCTTACGCTAAGTACTGATCTTATAAAGCCAATTCCCACAAAAACAAGCAGTAAGGAAGCCTTGGGGCAGCCGCAGCTGCCTGCACTCAGCCACCTTCTCCAGGTATTCAGGCTGGGAAGTGGTAGGTAGAGCACACGGGAAAGTACCTGCAGGGGGAAGAGCGTGCACCTGCATTAACGCTGCTGAATCCGTCCCTTGGTTCCTCGCAGTCTTAGCAAGGGAAAGTTCTCAGGTTAACAGAACACTAAGCCCAGTAAAGACGCCACGGGTTGGCCCCTGCCTCAGCTCTCACTGAGCCGCGCTCCAACTGCTACCTGCCTCACCTGGTCACCTGGGTAAGGCTTGCACTGGGGCCACCACTGCAGAACAGCTCCCACCTCCTCTCCCCCACCCCGGCCACGACAGGCTGGCAGAATCCCGCAACTAGGATAGCCTAACTTTAAGCGGCCCCTAAAGTCCGACCCCACAGGTGTGACTGGCTTCCAGGGCAGCACACGGGGACACTCCAACAAGGGGAGGCAGACCCTCCTCGTCGGGGAAGCGCTGACCACGGCCTCCGTCTCATCCCCTCCGCCCACGGATGTGGAGCCCCCAGGTGAAACTAATTTCGGACTCAATCCCCGCTCCTGAAACCGCATTTGCTTTCTCAAAGGCGAAACTGCCAGTCAAGCCAGCCCAGGGGGCATCTGGAGTCCGTCCGCCCCGGTGCCCACGGCCCACGGCCCTCCGGGCGCAGCCCCCCGGCCGTCCAAGCGAGGGTCCCAGCGCCGCGCCCTTGCACCCCGCCCCGCAGGCCGCCCCTTACCGCCGGTGTCCTCGAAGCGCGGGGGCGGGCGGTCCCGCAGCGTGTTGCTCCAGCCCGCGCCGGCCTCATCGTCCTCCGGGCCCTGCGCGTCTGCGGAGCGCGGCGGCTGGGTGGCGGGGGCCCCCAGGGGGCCGGGGCGCTCCCGCTCGTCGTCCGAGGAGGCGGCCGAGGAGGAGCGCGAGGCGGCCGAGGTGCTGTAGAAGGGGTTCCCGCCGCTGTCGGGGCCAGACTCGCCGAACACGTCGTCCGAGATGTGCAGGCTCTCGTAGCGCGCGCGGGCCGCCTCGAGCAGCGCCGGCGCCCTCCTCCGCGCGCCCGCGCCGCCCTCGGCCATGGCCCCGGCCGCCGCCCGCGCGCCCGCGCCCCACAGCGCCTCCCAGCCGCACGCGCCGGGCCCCGGGCCCGCGCCGCGGCCCGCCGTCCCCCACCAGCGCAGCCCGCAGCACAGCGCCCGCCGCCCCGCGCCCGGCCGGCCCGCCGTCTTGGCCGCCGCGGGCCGAGGGCCCGGGAAGCACCCTCGGAGCTCGGGCACCGCGGGCTGCGCGCCCCGGCGGAGGCTGGGGCTGCGGCCACGACCAGGCACCGCCGCCGGTCGCCGCGCTCCGCGTTCCCTCCCGCAGCAGCGCCGGCCGACCTTTCCGGGCGCGAGCCGCTAGCAGCGGGCCCGCCTCCTCGCACCTCCGCCCGCGGGCCAATGGGGAGCCCGGCACGGCGGCGGCTGGGCGGGCGGGGCGGGGCCTGCGCCGGGGACGCCCGTCCTCTTCGCGGGGCGGGGCGGGGAGCGGCCGGGGCCGGCGGGGAGGCGAAGGCCGCGGGCGGCTCCGGCCAGTCCGCTCCTGCGGGACGCGCCGCCCGGGACGGCCACCACAGGCCCCACGCTGCCCGCCGGGTCGGAGGGAGGGTCCGGAAGGAGTGGGGAAGGGGGGTGCTCGGCGGGGCCTTCCTGCCGCCGGTTCGCCGACCGCAGCGCGGACCCACCCGGCTCTCCGTCCTCCCGCAGTTGCCCCGGCCGGGGAGCTGTCCGCGCTGGTGGTTCTGAACCAGGCGCTGCGGAGACGCTCCAGGTAGGCGCGGATCCCAGGGTCACCTCTCCCGCGGCTGCCGCTGCCTCCCGTGGGTCACCCCCGTGGCGCCGCGCGCTCCTATAAATACCGAGGCTGTCGGGCTTCCCGGAGTCTTGCCCTAATTAGGAGCCGGCCTCGTCGGTCCTTCTCTGGAGTCAGATACTAACTCAGTCTCGCTTCAATATCTCCGTAATTTAAGGGTGACAGCAACGCAATTAGGTATATAGTCATTTCTCATCATCTTTGACGTTTGACATCTCTTGAACTCAAAATACTCACTACTACCAAATAGCGATTACTCTAACACATCTATTGAACGTCTCCTTCACTCACATACTTGACACACTCATTTATTAAAATACTGCACGGTCACCCGGGCTCCAGTGCTTTGATAAACAATAGAACAGAAATGCTCCCTACGCCCCTCTTTCTTGGGCAGGAACGTGTGGTGGTCATACTGTTGATGGCCCAAACATTAATCAGACTTTGTCTTCGTGCTCTCTCCCCTTCCCTCAAACAGTGCAGTAAGTCACATTAATAGTAATTGGGTCATAAAGTCACTTTCACTCTGAAATAAAATAAATCCGTAGAGACGTGAAGGGCTTACAAATCCCCCTGGGCATTCACTAAATAATAATAACACAAAGGGGAGACGCATGTTGCTACTTCTACACATGCCTGCAAGGATGAAAGACTATTCTGCCACCAAGTGAGGTCAACAATGCAGCCAAGTTGAGGGTCCCTGGGCTAGAAGTCTGAGGAAAGGAGGTGAAGAACAGTCAAAGTGGTTATCTAGGAGAGTAAGACTTAGATGGCTAGAGAAATGTATCTGCACTTATAGTGAAGAATTTAATGTGAAATGGGCCAACACGATTGTGTTTGTCTCCAATTATATTCAGTCACAAGGGGTGGTCACAGTATCAACAGAAGGCTGGGTTTTACCAAAGTGGGGTTTTGACAGGAATATTCATGGTAGAGCAGGAGAGTACCAGAGAGTGACCACGGTGATGGGTGTGGAATCTATGCCAGCAAATGAGGCAAGTGAGAAATTGGGGGAAGGATTAAAGAACATTAAGAAGGAGGTGGGTAAATAGCTTCTAATCACAGGAATTTTTTTTCTCTTCTGGTGATAATTAACATTTCCATGAATTAATTTCAAGCAGCTAGACCCCTGCAAAGCAACTCAGACAACTCTGATTAGTGTTTCAACCTACCTTTTTTCTCAACCAGTGAACATCATGAGATGTTTAGAAGAAAAAAATACACTTTGGAAGTGAAATCTTATTCTTAGATAATGGGATACTTTAGTGAGTCAGTGTTGTTTCCAAAGCCCTTTCCACAGTTTTGTGCATTTGTGTCTCTTCCCTGCTCCCTTGGCAACATCTTCCCTCTTTAAGCATACCCACCCCCACTCCACTAGTTCTCCAGCAACAAAGAAGGGGTCTGATAGAGTACCATCCCTGAAGCACATTCACCTTTAAAAGGGAAACTGCAGGCCAAGGTTGGTATTTAACACAAAAGAAAGGATTGCTTAGTGGTGGAAGTTCAGGTATTTTTAAAAAAAGAGGGAACATAACTCCCTGCTAGCTTGGAGGCTTTCTCAACATTCCTAAATTCGCAAACCCAAGGCTGGCATGGATACAATTTTAAGTATACACTGGATTTTCAGGGTCATATTCTATCTAAATTATAGAACTGATGTGTTGTTGTAGATTTAGTATAAAGCCACATCTGTCTTTCAGGTTTCTTACTATGAGAATGACTAAAGAATGGTTCTCACCAAATTGTCCATGAAAGTGCAGTCACCTACAAAACTCACATAGCAAACCTGGAGCCGTCACCCAGGTCGAAGGCCGTCTGCATGATCAGGAGGACAAGCACTCGTATCAGGACTTTCATCAAATGTAGCACAACCGCAAACCATTTTTCTCTCTTTATTACTGAGAAACAATTCAGTAATTGTTTTTTATAAGCATTAATGTTGGGATTAAAAATGCCCTTGGTCACAATGAGCAACTTAATTATCAGAAAAACATGGCTCTCTAATGTCTGTTCTAATTGCTAAAGCAGCACTATTAACAGAGGTTAGAAAAATTTCCACAAGGCTGAAACAAAAAGAATTTCCCACTTCGACACAGATAGATATGTCTTCCTCATAACATTCCAAGTAGTGGATATTTTTCAGAAACAACATTTGGTTCTTTACTGAAGGCTAAAAATAATGGAGAGCCATAAAAATAATAGTCAGATTTTATGTATGCCTTCTGTATGCTAGGAACTGTGCTCAGTGGTTTATGTGGAGTATCCAATTTAATCCTTGCAACAGACCCTGCGAGGTTAGTATTTTCATGATCCGTTTTGTAGATGACAACACATAAGCTTAGAGAGGTGAAGTCAATTTTCCAGTGTCACACAGCTCATAGACAATGGAGTCAGAACTTAGGCAGTCTCATTCCAGACTGGACTTTTCATGTTGGCTGCCCACAGGTTTTTGACTGTCATCTGCTCCCCCACCTATTCCCATTTAAGGACAACCAGTAATATCTAAATCACAGGGGCTGCACATGAGGGGTGTCCACTGGCTTCCATTATTTATACCCTGGTGGAAGGGCTGACTCATATGTTCTGCTTCAGCTCTTTCCTCTGCCCAGGAACGTATCCATCCTTCAAGCCATTAATATTAATGAGATAGAATAGGAGGTGGACTTTGGCTACCTACCTGAGCCTAGAGCCAAAGCTTAAGTCTGCTTACAATATTGAACGAAAGCTTTGAATTGATTAACACCCAGCTTCAATAGAAGGTGGTCCTGCTCAGTTTAACAGGACATGGCAACCATTGGAGCAGGGGTCCACCAAAACCAGTCAAGGCCAGCACAAACTGGTTACTGCCAAGATGAAGCCAAAAGTTGACCTCTCACAGACATTTTGCCTCATTTAAATGCTAAAAATCATGCTCAAGGGTGGAGATTTAACATGCTAATGAGACATGTGATGTATGAAGAAACATGATCACCACATGGGCAGCTGCCAACAAAACTCCGCCTCTACGTGCTATGATTTCAATGCTGACATCAAACTTTCTCTGTCCCTTTCTCTGCAAAGTTTGTGCCTTGGCTGGAGGTACCCTGTGTCCCTGTTTTGCCAGAAAATTGAGGGTAGTTACAGTATTATAATCTGAGTCTTGTTTGATTGAACTAGCAATTATTAATAATAAGTCATTTACATGCTGCAGTAAAGTTCCCTGTTTAACAGTTAATTCCCTTAATTCCTTATCCAGGGAGGTACCAAAGAGATGAGGGCTGTCCCTAAATCCCTGGGGAAGTTCGGTCTAAGTGCATTGGGTAGCCTATTTTCTGGCAAAACAGGGACACAGGGTACCCCCAGCCAAGGCACAAACCTCCGGTTAAAAGGTCAAGTACCTGGGGTTTGTTCTGACACCAGGAGCCCACACCCCGGCCCCAGATCATCAGAAAGCAACCTCCTCCCTAGCCACCCCAGAAACTAAAAAGCAACTGCAAGGACTGGGGGGCATGTCAGACTTCTGCCATATGTGGATACCAAACTACAGCTTAATAGCCAAACCTCTGTGTGAAGCCCTAAAGGGAGAAGAAAGAGCCTCTGTGTTGGACCAGAAAATACCAGAAAATTTACTGCAGCATGTAAATGACTTATTATTAATAATTGCTAGTTCAATCAAACAAGACTCAGACTGTAATACTGTAACTATCCTCAATTTTCTGGCAAAACAGGGACACAGGGTACCCCCAGCCAAGGCACAAATCTTGTACCAGGAGGTATTTGATATATTCAAAACTGAATTGAGACATGCACCTGCCCTGGGACTCCCCACTTTAGAAAAGCCACTTGCTCTTTATGTACATGAAAAATTGGGAATTGCATTGGGCATTTGAACCCGAAAGATAAGCCCAGTATCCAGACCAATGGCCTACTTCTCTAAGCAGCTGGACTCTGTGGCCCAAGTGTGGCCCAGTTGCTTGTGAGCAGTGGCCACTACTGTTTCCTAGTTAATGAGGCCTCCAAGTTGACTCTAGGACAACACACTGAGGTGCAAACACCCCACCAAGTCCAATCAGTGCTAGAAGTTAAGGGACATCCCTGGCTTACTGAGGGAAGACTGACCATATACCAAGCACTCCCATTAGATACCCCTAATGTCACTATAAGAGAATGCCAGACCCTAAACCCGGCCACTCTACTCCCAGGCCCCAACCAAAAGAACCTGGAGTACCAATGTGTGGAAACTATAGAACACACCCCAGCAGGTGAGATTTTAAAAATGAACCTCCCGAAAACCCTGAGGCAGAATGGTATACTGGCAGGAGTGGTTTTATGGCAGAAGGTACCTGAAAGGTGGGTATGTAATTGTAAGCTTACATGATGTGGTAGAGGCTGGAGCCCTTCCCCCTACACTTACGGAAGGTGGAGTTAGTGGCACTAGCAAGGGCATTGCAGTTGGGTAAGGACAAGGTCCTAAATATTTATTTATACTGATTCCAGATACAGATTTCTTATACTCCATGTTCATGCTGCCAGGTGGAGAGAAAGAGGGATGCTTATGGCCAAAAGCTCCCCTATCAAATATACAAATTTAATTCTACTTCTCTTAGAGGTGGTACAACTTCCTAAACAGGTGGCTGTAATCCATTAAGGGCCATCAGCTCAACGAAATGGATCCTTAATAAGCCAGGGTAACAAGCGGGCTGATAAAACAGCATAATTGGCAGCCAAGATGGAAACTCCAACTGAAATTTGTGAAACTCTTGAAGTTATGGCCCTGGTATTAAGTCCCCAGCCAGCCCCTCTGTTTGCCCCAAGAGAGGCAAAATTCAGAAAAATTAGGATATATTCTCAGTGAGGCAAGGTGGCCCACTGACGGTCACAAAGTCCTTATTGCAGAGGCTAAAGGATGAAAAAGTATTAAAACGTATACATGAAGCCACTCATGATGGGAGGGATGCACTGTGGGATCTTGCACAGAAAGCCTTTATTGGAAAAAGCCTTAGAAAGGGAGTGAAACAAGTTACTTGGGCTTGCCAGTTGGGTCTGCAAAATAATCCCCCAAACCATCCAATTTCCACTTCCTTAGCCCAGCTGGTCCAACATAAGGGCTCTACCAGGGAGAGGACTGGCAAGTGGATTTCACTCAAATCCCTGCCCCCAGCAGGGTTTAAATATCTCTTGGTGTTTGTAGACACTTTCATTGGATGGACTGAGGCTTTCCCTTCCAGAACTGGGAAGGCAATGGAGATTTGTAAATATCTCTTAAAGGAACCAATTCCTCAGTTTGGACCTCCCAAATATCTCCAAAGTCATAATGGGGCTTCTTTTGTAGCCAAAATAACCCAACAACTTTCTTCCTCTCTAGGAATTGCCTACCAGCTACCTGCTTCCTGGCATCCTGAATCTTCTGGGAAGGTTGAAAAGGCAGATCATACACAAATCATACACGAACTTCCGCTAAGCTTTGCCAGGACACTCACGAATCTTGCATTAAGTTGCTCCCCATGGCCCTTCTTAGAAAACGAACCACCCCTAAGAGTAACTTAAAACTAGGTCCTTTTGAAATGCTGTATGGAAGACCTTTCCTTACTACAGATATTCTAATAGATGAGGAACTCAATCAAAGCTGCAACGTGTAATCAATTTGGAACAGGTTCAGCGGACTATTCTAAAATGCGGGAACCAAATATTACTTGCCTTTACTCAAGATTCGAACACTCCCCCACCAATCAAACTAGGGGACTGAGTATTACTCAAACCTGGAAAAAAGGATCATCACAAGACCAACTACAGCCTAAGTGGAAGGACCCTACCAGGTGATCCCAGCAACCCCAACAGCAGCCACCTGTTTAATGCAAGGAAACCCTGGCTGGGTCCACCGAACTAGAATAAAGCCAATCTCATCTAACTTTTCACAGGTAGCATCTGCCCCCCATGCACACCTGAGAGCTGGTAAGAGACCTTAAGTATTTGTTCAAAAAGTCCCCACTGACCAACTGAACCAGCCAGAGCCAGTCCATCCCTGTGAGCCTAGAAGGCTTCCTGGAGAAATCGGCCCACTGTGAGATAAGTGATGTGGCCATTGCTTTGGGGGATACTAATAATCATCTTTATAATGTAAAGCATCTTGCTGTTACTCTGTCACCTCACTTAACCTCCTCCCTTGGGAAAAGAATCTTTTTGCTCCTGCTGGATGTAAGGACTTAAGTCCTTTGTCATGATGCACCCGATACTATTGCATGCTCACCCTGCCTGAGTATCTGGAGTCTCCTTTCTCTGGGCTAACAACACCATGTATAGGCTCTCTCAGGACACAGCTTGGGGTGGAGGGACTTATAATGGAGACCAAAGAACCCCCATTAAGCCCGGTCAGGGAGACCAAAGTCCACTCACTACTTTAAAGCAGGCAGAGAAAGATTTTTATAACCTCCAAAAATAGGCAGGATCAATGCCTTAATGTTAGCAGGAAGCAGGCACAGAACATAAGACCTCTGACTCTATTCCCCCCAAAATAAGGAGGATAAAGTCTCTCAAGGGAGAATGAGATAGTATAGGAGGTGCCTGAGCCTTGAGCCAAAGCTTAAGTCTGCTTACAACAAAAAGCTTTGCATTGATGAACACCTGGTTTCAGTAGAAGGTGGTCTTGCTCTAACAGGACAGGGCAACCATTGGAACAGGGGTCCTCTGGCCCCAGGCAAAGCCAGCACACACTGGTTTCTGCCAAAATGAAGCCAAAAGTTGACTGCTCCTAGACCTTTTGCCTCATTTTAATGCTAAAAATCATGCCCAAAGGTGAAGATTTAACATGCTAATGAGACATGAGATGTATGAAGAAGCATGATCGCCGGATGGGCAGCTACCAACAAAACTCCGCTTCTACATGCTATGATTTCAGTGCTGGTGTCAAACTCTCTCTCTGTACCTTTTAAGTTCCCCAGTCCTTTGTTGGGAGAGCCAATCTGGTTGCTCCTTAATCAGCACTTTTCCCTTTTGTTTGCACAAACTGCTCCCGCCCCCATGAAGCCTTGCCTGTGTGTATGCCTTTTTCAGTCTCATGCCAATTTCTATGGATTCAGGGACCAAGAACTGTGAGGTCTGTAACTCTAATTGTTGTTCAGGGATAAATTAAGCTGCGGGGGTCACACACAGTTTACTATGCCATCCATATTTCTTTTAGAAAACTTAAGTGGCATAGCACTCACTTAGAAGGAAGAATGAGGAAGGTTAAGAGGAACTCCCGGAAATATTTCTAATCCAATGATGATTGCCAATCCTCACATTAGCATTGGAGTCATTTTGCTGGTGTCTGAAATGCATTAATTTGCCTTGGGATTACCTGCCCCTCATAATAATCAAAAGCTCCCAGAATGGGTCAGGAATGCTCCGGAGCCCACTGCCTCGGGTCAGAGAGTTCTGCTCTCAGGCTCCTGTCCAGTCAGGACCGGTGGGGATGCCTCCTCCTTCAGTGGCAGGACTCTCTTTGTGTAGCCCAGGAAGACCAATTAAGACCTGCCTTCAATGCCACCCCAGTGTGTCTGTCCCTCCCTCCCTCTTCCGGCTTTGTCTCCCGGGCCATGGAGACCAAGGCAAATCCCCCATGCGAGCTGCTAAACCGAAGTTAGAGGCCACGTACTGGGTGTATAACCTTAGGCAAGTGATTGGACCTCACTGACCCTGAACTGTAATATCTCAAAGGTGGGGACGTCGTGAGGATGCATCGATGTGAAATGGACATCACGGCGTTGGGAAAAGTGCTGTGTGTTCTGGAATGCCGTGTGTTCCATCTTGCCAAAGTAGAGGGCAAATCAACGTTTTAAATAATATTCGTATTTTATATTTACATAGGTAAATATCATATAAATAAATGTAAACATAGATATAAAGGTATATATAAAAATTTAACGTACATATTTATGTGTGACTCAAGATGCAGCACTAGACTCCCGAACAGGGGTGGGTTTCTGCAGACTCAGGAAATGGCCGGGCCTGGATTGATGGTTGGCCCTGGGCCGCTCTGTGAGCTCCTGCTGGTGTAGAAGCAGCGTCCTGAGGGAGGCACTTTTCTACCTCAGCACAAAGAGCTTTCACCCGGGGGGCATTCCTGCAGGGCTACAGCAGACAGTGAAGTAGATTTTTAAATTTTTTTTCCCAGGCAACTTAACTCATCTGAAGTATCCCTTTTATGGGCAGAGACATGTGACCTTGGGAGAAACTTGAAAAAATGCATAATGTGAGATCTTCCAAAGACGGAATGACTCTGGCCTCTTCCCCTCCCAGCCCTGTCTCTGCTCCATCCAGCCAAATCAGTGTTGACATAGAAGGATCTACACATTCTCAAACCGTTCTTCCCAGAGACTTCCCAAGGACAAAAGCAAGAATTATCTAGAAGGAAACCTGAGAATGGAGAACAAAGCTGCTATGTTCATCGTGGTCCTCTCCCTCTTCAGTACGAGGCTCTATCTGCTGGGAAGTGACTATCTCAGCCTGGCTATGGGGCGAAGAGCCCACGGGACAGTCACTGGACCACCGCCCAGGCACATGCGTTGCTGGGCGGCACCTCTCTGCATCTCTTCCTTGAGAAAGCAGGTCCACGAGATCACACAGAGCCCACCACTGAGTGCAACATGAAGCAAGCAGCAAACATCACCTTCTGAAAAAAGCCAATGAGTGGGGTGTTCTGATGGAAGGATGTGTGATCTGTGTGACCCACCATTTTCCCTTCTGCCCACACACCCTGTGCAGCATATTCATTCTGAGGTTTCGTAATAACTTCTTCCCCGTGAGAGATCAGTGTAGGAGTGGTCGCTGGGCTTTGACCGAGAAGGAACCACACACAGGCGTGCATTGTAGAGGGACCCCCTTCAGGCTCACCTTTTATACCATCTTCAGTGTGCACACTTATGAGTTGCATTAGTTTCCTTTTGCTGCTGTAACAAATTACCACAAACTCAGCCGCTTAAACGCAGCACACGTGTTCTCTTACAGTACGGGAGGTCAGCAGCCCCACATCAGGTTCACTGGGCTAACATCAAGGGGTCGGCAGGGCTGGTTGTCTCTGCGGGCTCTGGGGAGAATGCACTTCCTTGCCTATTCTAGCTCCCAGTGGCCTCCTATGCTCCTGGGCTTGCAGCCCCTTCCTCCATCTGCAAAGTGCATCACTCCAGGATCTGCTGCCATCGTCACATCGCCTTCTCCTCTTCTGTAGGCCAATGTTCCTCTGTCTCTCTCATGTAACGGTCCTTATCATTATATTATGGCCCATCTGGATAATCCAGGATAATCCCCCATCTCAAAATCCTTAACTTAATCACATCTGCAAAGTTGCCTTTGCCATGTGAGGTCACGTTCACAGGTTCAGGGCATTAGGACACAGACGTCTTAGAGGGTCATTATTCAACCAAGCACATGAGTGTTCAAGAATTTTCTCTGTATCCTGGCTTTACCATTTGCTTTAAGAAAATATATTTCAAATATGCTTTTGCCTTAAGTATAATTTCAACCTGTCATATGTGTGGCTGTTCTCTTACCACTGTGGTCTTGTGTGATAAGCACCATGTTTGACTGCCCTTGTGGACTCCCCAGGCTCGGCCCAAGGAAAAGGGTTTAGGGCCTATTTCCAGGGAAACCTCTGATGGCTGCCTTCTAGGGGTTCCCCCCAACCCCCATCCACCCTCTGCTTGGGAATTATAATATTTTTCAGTCTGGATGGAGGAGACAACTTTTTTTTTTTTTAAAGAGATCAAGTCTCCTTGCCTTCTTCCTTCTTGCCCAGGCTGGCCTTGAACTCCTGTTACAGAGATCCTCCCACCTCAGCCTTCAAAGTAGCTGGTGTGCCACCACACCAGCAAGACAACAACTCTTAACACGTTTTCTTCCGAATCTCTTGTCTATGCCACCACTCTTTTCTATCTACTTTTGGGAGCCTAAGTTTTGGAAACAAAAACTGAGAATACACTAATGTTCCTCTGCTCCCTGCCCTCCCCTCTATTCCTTCAGTCCTCAAGCACCAGATGTCCTGTCCTATGCTATTAAATAAAGGCAAAACCTGGGGATTGGGAGGGGGTTGAAACATACTGAGAAAAAACTGTCAGTTCATACTGAAAACACACATCTCACTGCAGTAAATCAACCGGACATTCCTTTAGTTTTGATTCTGGTCTCCAAGCCTGAAAGTGGCTGGGGAGGAAATGGAGAGACAGGAAGGGCACCTTGGTCACACAGAGCCCTGTCCCCAGAGGGGCCCGCAGCTGGTTTAGTACTCTCTGTGGATGTCTTGACACTCCCAGTGATTTTACCTTTGAACTTGTGTTTTGAGTGAAGTGTGCGGGACAGGGGAACAAGTGCATGAATAGAGGAGGTAGGGTGACGTGCGCGAGCCGAGTTCCTTGCCTTGAATACAGCGTTAGCGGACCCACGATACGCGGGAGGGCAGCAGATGCTAGAAAAGTGAGTTACAGCTGCAACTCAGCAACAAGGGCAGGGACCACTCTGAGAGGCCACACTTTCCTTGCACACCAGAACTTGCACTGAACTCAGAAAGAAGGCAGTGGCGTTCTAAGATACAGGAACAACCAAAAACCCCATCGTGTCCTTCTTCACTCACGTGACTTCCCTGTGTTAGCCAACCACTTACGCTTGCAGTGGTGAGACGTGAAGGAAAGGAGCACATAGTTCCTTGTCCTTTCAGCCCTTCCTCGCTCATGTGTCAGTCCAAGGTAGGCACGTTGGTAGTGTGCATCAAGCGGTGAAATAAAATTGGTTGAGTTAGTTTTGTGCAGGGTTTACATAGGAAGAATGAAATACATATGCCTTTCCCAGCTGTGAAATTGAATTGCATAATTCTGGTGGACCCACATATGAGTGATTAAGAACTAGCATTGTAAACTCTGAAGATGAATGGTAAAATTCATGCTAATAATCAAAATTTAAAATTTTTCTTTACTTAGAATGACATTAAATAGCAAATAAAAACAAGCCAAAACAGACTGCAGAAGAAAGGAAAGTGCTTTCTATTTTGGAACTTTTAACTAAGTGCTTTTCTCATGCTATTTGAACAAAGGGTCTCTTATTTTCATTTTGCACTGGGGTTGCAAATTCTGTGGCCAGCCCTGGGGACAGCTGTGCAGTGGCTGGATGGCCCAGCAGAGCAGATGCAGTGTGCTCCTGCCCCGCTGATACCCTGACACAGGAGCACCACACCAGGCCCCCAAGCTGAAACAAAACCTTTGGATAAAGGGAGGGACCCTCAAATTGAGAGAGACCATTTCTGAAGCATAGGTGCATTATGAGCTAGCTCTGCCAGAACAGTTCCAGGCTGGGGGGCTTCAAAAATAGAAATTCATTATCTCACAGTCCTGGAGGCTGGAAGTCCAAGACCAAGGTGTCAGCAGGGTTGGTTTCTCCTGGGGCCCCTCTCCTTGGCTTGCGGATGGCCATCTTCTCCCTGCGTCCTCACATGGTCTTCCCTCTGGGTGTCTGTGTCCCAATCTCCTCTTGTAAGGACATAGGTCATATTGGATTAGTGCCCACCCTAATGACCCTATTTTCACTTAATTACTTCTTTAAGGCCCCATATTCCAATACAGTCACATTCTAAATTTGGGGGATTAGGACTTCAACATATGAATTTTGGGGGGACACCATGCAGCCTATAACAGTAGACAAAATTGCATTTGAAATAGAAATTTAAACATATTTTAAAAAACTTAAATCATATTTTTTGTTCACCTTAATAGATAGACTGAGATATATTTGCAACCTTACAGAGAAACGTCCTTTGGAATAAACAAACAGCACGTCCATATAATTCCACATGTTCGCAATCAAAACAAACTCCAAACCTTCCTAGTTTGGGATTTGGCCACCTTATATTTGGTAGCAACATAAACCTCCCTGGGGCTTTTCTTTTGTTCTAGCAGAAAATTAATGGAACGAGGAATCGGGCATTTGGGCATCTTGTTAGTGTTTGTTTTTAATCATACTCTACTCAATCGTCCAAACCTAATTAAGCTCTTGGCTTCATAGAGCAGATCAGGTTAATTACATGTCATTGGCAGCAATGTGCCATTTGAAATTATCATTACTCTTTGTATTATTTTTAGATATGAGAGACAGGCTTCATTCAAAAGCCATAATTTATCAAATAAAATATATTTATTGAGCATTTTCTATGTCCAAGGCACTATGAATTGGCCAAATAACCATTTCCTCATTTCTATTGAAGAGAGAGTATCTCTCCACTTTGTCTCCCTAGAGAACATTTCTTCAGCAAGAATCCTAACAGTTCAGAAATGGTTCCAAAGAAATCCACTGGCAACTAGCTGAATCATTCTTCCCAATAGAGCAGAATTCATCTGAAAACACATTAATCTTGGATATCCAGCCAAAGAGACTCTGCCTTAAAGTCATCTCAAACTATGGGTTCCATTATGATTACATGAGTATTCATGACCGTAGCATCCACAGCTGCTGGTAGGGACAGCTCTGTCTACCAAGGGCTGCTGAGCTCTGACTGGCATACCTCATAGTCCTCACAGCAGCCCACCAGGGATGTACTGTTTTCACCTTCATGTTATACATGAGCACTAAGTTTGTGAGAAGTCACACAATTCTCCCAAGGGCCTGTAGCTACAGAGGGACCAGCTGGCATCTCCACCCATTCTGGTCCCAGAGCCTATGTTTGCAAACAGTGGGCTACACTGGCCTTTCAAGATGTGGGACCCCTGATGGAGGTGGAGATGAGACGGAATGCCCACCTGGCCCACCCCTGTCCTTACGGTACTCTTGGCACAGCCTATAGTGACGGCCTGAGTGGCAACGATAGCCGAATGCTGCACGGAGCACATTTCAGGGAGCGGGTGTGGTGGTAAAGCTGTTCTAGTGACTCACACTGTGGACAGAGGGAAGCGGGGCCTGGGGAAGCATTATACCTGGGTCCACACTGCAATGGTCTCCAAACATTTTTTGTTGTGCACCTCTCTTTCCAAAAAAGAATTTTTTTGAGAATACATCAATAATGTAAGCATATTTATGTATGCATATCTGTTTCTTTATAAGTTATTGACATACTGCTGCACTAAATTATTCTATGCATTATAAATGACATACAAAAAATAAATATTTAAAGGGATGACATGAAAATTAAATAGAAACTTAATTTATAAATTAAGTTTATAAATTAATTAGAAACTTTTCTTCCTGCATCTCATTGGACTATCTTTCAAGGCTCCTCTTTTTGCAGGACACTTCTTAAAACATAAATATGGCACTTTGATTTTTACCATTAAATCCCTGGATTTCTAAAGTGGGAAAATAGAGATTTTATTTTTTTTTTAAAGAAATGTCTTCATGATGATCAGAGAAGACAGAAGCCAGTCATTCCCGGTCCCTTGATCCATGATGTGGCTCCACGGGAGGCTGGAAGCTACATCTCTAGGACCCTGACTCCTCATCCCAGACTCACCAACCCAAAACTTTGAAAATACATTTCACTTAAAATTACTATCATCACATAATACTTTCAGTCATCAGTGTGCCAGTATTCAAAGTACAGGTATTCAAAGTACAGTATTCAATGTGTTTGGGGGCTCCTTCCAAGTTAACAAAATGTTACCAAAACCACAAGGGGGTTCCACCCAAGGTCCAGTTGCTTGCCGAACAGAAAGCCCATTACTGAGACAGTGGGGACTGCCAAGGAAGATGGGAATTTTTGATATTAATGCTGTCAGCCGGCAGCACAAGAGGGGCAGACTCAAATCTGTCTGCCTGACTAACGGAGAGCAGGGGCTTTTATAAGGGGTGACAGAGCGTGGCTAGGAGCACCTGGGCAGGTTGTGTTGAAATCAAGGAGGGGCTGCGTGCACTGGGGCAAGGTGATTCAGAAGTTACAAGTTAGTGAGGGACGGTGAGTCCTGGCATCAGAAAGTCTGTGGCAGGGGCCTTCGGATCCTCAACTCCTTTATCTTGCAGAAATTCCACTGTCTCTGGGCAACAACTCAAAAAGGTCAAGTAGTTAGTCAAAGTTACAGGGTTCTGGTTGTTAAGCCCTACCAGCCTGGGAATGCAGAGCATAAGAAAGCGACAGGGAAAACACATCCGGGAGTTCATCCTGTGTTTGTTCATGGGGCCAGTTACAAAAACAGAACTGCTAAACCAACCTCTAGGGGAAACACATGACGTTTTTACTGCTTCAAGAGGAGGAAGAAGAATCGTAGCACATTGTAACAGGATTAGTCTTAGAGAACTGTCTGTCACCCAGAGAGCTTACAGCAGCAGAGAGTAAGACAAAGAGATGCAATGATCAAAAGCTGTTTGAGTTTCAGAATTTGACACAGTCAACTTCCCAGTGGAGAGAAGGTAACGGTTATTAAGGACCTGGAGGAGGGGAGAATGGGAAGCCCTCTCTCCTGTGGGGTAAAAAGAGAAAATGGATTTACTGTTCTATAGACTCTGCAGATTGTGAATAAACTTAAGCATACTGTCTTAGTCCATTTTGTCTTACCATAACAGAATAATTGCAAAGAAGAGAAACTGGATAATTATAAAGAAGAGAACTTTATCTCACAGTTCTGGAGGCTGGAAAATCCATGATCAAGATGCTGGCAGGGTTGGTGTCTGATGAGAGCCCAGTCTCCACTTGCAAGACGTGTCCTGAATGCTGCATCCTCCGGAGGGGAAGGATGCTGATCCTCACATGCAGAGGAGCAGAAGAGGTTACCCACACCCTCAAACCCTTTTATAACAGCATAATCCATTTACGAGGGTTCTGCCAAACACCTCCCAAAAGACTGCACCTCTCAACACTGTTGCATTGGGGATTGAGTTTCCAACACATGAATTTTGGGGGACACAATCAGACCACCATGCATGCCAGTGAGTTGATGAGGTGGGTTAGGAAGATGTCTGGATAGCTGAAAAAGTTAGGGAAGTGGGCTTTGAAGTAACCATCCTGCCATGTTGTCAGCATCTAATTGAACATCTGCCATGTACAAGGCTCTCTTTTAATGGAATACCAAATGAGTTGATGTATGAATCTGATTACCGGCTGTCATATAAAATTGTTCATGTTCTGCACTGCACGAGGCCCCACATCTAAGGAGATGCCCTTCACATTAAAGCCATCTTTATTATTTTGCAATTTTTTTCTTCAAATATTATTAATTTGTTGACTCCAAAAATGGGCAACTTATTGCTTCTTATGACATTTTTTGGTCAGATGGCATAAAACTACCTTCTTTTTTAATTAAAGTCAGTGTATTATAGCAATTTTCTGAAAGACAAAAATAAAGTGCCTCAGGATGAATACACAGGTATACACTATATATTGGTTTCACAGTAGACCCTTGTATTTTTTTAAAACTCAACTTTTGTAACAAAGGATGTACTTATTTTTCAATAGAAAGATTTTAGCTGATGTTTATATGGAAAAAATTTCCAATCTTGGGCCAGATTGCAGATGAAACCTTAACTATCACTGAGACGCCATAACAAAGAGTTTTTCTATAAACAATACATGGTTATGGAAGAAATTAACCCTGTAATCTGTGGCTGATTTTGAGGAGTCTACAGAGGTGGATGTCCAGGCAAAGCCATGACTCCTGCAAAGGGAGCAGGTTTGGAGGAGAGACTGAAAGTGATGTGGGAGAGCTCTTAAAATCTCAAGCTGAGGGACTATCAACCACTGAGTTTGCTGAAGACTACAGTGAAGATCTGGAAGAGCATCGTATCAAACCCCAAGACACCAATGGTTTAAAATAACGTAAGCAACACTATCCTATTCTTTAAATGAAGTCATAAGGATGGAGTCTTGCCTTTAAAAATGGCCTCATGCCTCAATTATACCCTACAAAGAAATTTACACCCATAAGTGCTAAGAGTGGAAGGAGAGATCCTCTTGGCAATTTTTTCATCCTGTAGTCTCACCACCCCCTCTGAAGATTTATCTGAATCCAGGGACATCTACAGCAGCAGTTTCTCAAGTTTTGTCAGCTCCAAGTGTCTATGTCACTTAGTGAGTAGAATTATAGGCAATTTTCTTAATTTATGGTAAGTTTCATCTGCATTTTCCCTAGTAGATCCATTTATGGTTGTGTGTTACTTGTTTGCTGCATTGCTAACGTAATATTGCATGCAAGTCCCACCTGCTAGTGGATACAAGCAAGTGTTGGTTAACACAGTGTTTTTGTGATCAAGAAGCAATGTTTTAAGCATTTTATATCCCTTCATGAGTTTGTTACTTACATATAGGCACTTCACTGTGTTTTAGTTTGCCTCAGTAAGTTGGTTAGAGATCTGCTGTTGGCATGTTACCGAAAACTTAGCACTTGTCCATGAATTCGAATCAGAAGAACGAGGACAAGTGGTTTGGGGCGAAGGAAAGAGAAGTTTTATTACTTTGTCAGCAAAAGAGGAAAAATGGTAGACCTTCTTTTCTCAAAATCCAAATTTCCTCCACATTTGCAGAGATACAGAGCTTATGGGTTCTCAACTTCAGGCAATTATTGTTCAACTACAGTTGATGATTCTGATCCTTCCCTCTCGCTGAAGAAAATCTCATGACTTCTGCCTAGGACCTCCCTTTACCAGGTTTGGGCTGGGCCTTCTCCTGTTGCTCAAATAACAAAAGACTTACCCTGCCCCTCCCAACCCCTGGCCTGAGGCAGGGCTGCAGGCTTTAGTTCTCAAAAAAGAGTGCAGGATGTTTTAAAGAGACAGAAAATCTTTTCACTTTTCTTTCAGGCCATTCCCTCTGTTACATATTCCCTAATATTTCCCTTCCGTATGTATGGGAGGAGGGGTGGCTACTCTGTTACAGGCATACACATGCATAATGTAGAATAAATTTTCTCATTTAAAATAATGGAGGAAGGACTATGTTTTGTTGTTCAGAACATCTGAGTTTCAAGAATGCATTAACTAATTTCAGGTGAGAGATGCCTCTGTATTGTTCTGCTTTGATTATAAAATAAAAAGCAAGTTGGATAAAGGAAAGACCTTTTCCCCTAACAATTTCTAAAATAATCTGCTTGCATACAAAGCTGCTTTTCTGACTCATGTACTGATCGTGTCTTAAAAATAAAACACCATTGTGATACTTCACATTAACAGAATGAAAGATAAAAACCACATTATCATCTAAATTGACACAAAAATCATTTGATAAACTTTAGGATCTTTTCTTCATAAAAACTCCTAACAGTTTAGGTACAGAAGAAAAGTTTCACAACATAGTAAAGATTATTCATGAAAAACTCACAGCTAATATCATAATCGAGGGGGAAAACTTTTCCATTAGGATCTGGAACAAAGCGTGGATGCCCACTCCAGGCTACTCACAGGCATGGGCACTGCACGCCACAGCCTGGGGCTCCTGGGCTCAAGTGATCCTCCCACCTCAGCCGCCTGACTAGCTGGGACTACAGGTGTGCACCGCTGTGCCCTGCTGATGTAACTTGATCACTTGATTAAGGTGGTGTGTGCCAGTCTTCTCCATGGCAAAGTCATACTTTTCCCTTTCAAAATTCAGAAGTATTCTGTGGGTGGTACTTTAACATTATGTAAATATTTATTCCCCATTTGATTTACCATTTATTAATTTTTATATTTGTATGGACTTATGTTTTCCTATTTTTTAATGGGTTATAATCTGTTACCATCGTTATTTATTTTGATACTCGTCCCCAGATTGGGGGTCCCTTCTATGCTGATTTCTGTGTTCTTTCAACAAGCCCCCATCATTCTTTGAGCACTTTGGCACCACAGTACGTTCCAAGTCTATCCTGTCTGTTCCTGCCCAGCCCTGAAATCGATTACTTCTCCTGGGTCCCTTTAGTGGAGAATGGAACTCAGAAGCCAAGATCCGGACCTTGAACATGCGCATTGCTGTTGGGATGCCACTGATCCCAGGCAATGCAATGCACAGTGCTGAATATATATAAGCACGTATGTATGTACATCTGTCGATACATGTGTGTCTGAGCATGCATACACACATCTACATCCATGTTTATTTCCCTATATATATTTGAACTTGAGTTTATGCAATTACTTTCCACTTCAATCCAACATATAAGGTTCATGCTAATTAGTCCCCTCTTTCCATATTTGTAACTACCTTCTCCAAACATGGTTCACCTGGTTCCCATTACCCTTACATACTTACATAGCTTGATCACTTCCCCTGTATGTAACCAGCCTTGTGTCTACCCTGCCAGATGCCCTCTTAACCCACAGAGGGTCAGATTCTCCACACTGCACTGCCCCACCCACGTGGACAGCCTCCTCACCCTGCTCTGACTCTGACACCATGCCAGACCTCCCCTCAGCAGGCCCTCTCTGACAGCTGGAACTGGGTTGCTGCCCCCAACCCCACCTGGCAGGGACACCCTTCTTAGCAGCCCCATGCCCAGGTGCTCTGAGAGAGGGACATCCTCTTTACTCTACTCATGTCAGGTTCTGTGTATTCTTTAAACTCGGTAGGAAATGATGCAGCAAAGAAATTTTTTAAATCTTTTGATACCACTGACATTTTTTATTGTATCCAAAAACTATATGACTATTTTTGACTTCAGTAAAATGTTGAAGTGTATTGAAAACACATTTACCAAACATAAATTTAAAATATTGTTGAATACACATTGGGAAAGTTGAGTTGATGTCTTGATGTCATGAAACTTCAACTGCTATATGAAAAAAAATGCTATATGTGAAAGAGGGGCTGAAAAGAAAGAGGTTGACCACGTGGCAGTTGCCCCACAACTCCTAGCAGAAGAAAGTAGGCCTCTTTCTACATCACCACATTGAAATTAATTTGGAAAAACCACTTCTTTTCTTTAGGCTGTCAGAAGACAAAATTACAACACATTTAGTTTACAAATTTGTTTTTTTCTTTGAGATAGAGTCTCACTTCGTCGCCTCGGCTAAATTGTAGTTTAAAGATCATTATTGGCTTTATTTACAATTCTAGAATCAGGCAACACTCCATTCTATAAAACAGAATGAATATTCCCATGAGCTGAGCAGAGAAGTTTGGTTTTATAGACAGAAAAGGGCTGAGGAAGCAGAAACAGAAGACAAAAAACAGATTGGTTGTTTTGAAGCTACTTTCCTGGTGAAGGTTAAAGCAGTGGGGACTTCCTTATAATGCTGGCTAAAAGTCCCCTACTTGGGGACTTGGATGTCATGTCTCACTCTCCTGATTTCAAAGAAGGCCAGATGGACAGCTTCGCTTTGGCTGGGGACGTGGGACTTCAGCACGAATGACTCCACTTCAGTTTGGTCTCTCGGGCCCAGTGTGGGAGCTCAGTCCAAACCAATGGCCTCCTATAAATTGTAGTTAAATACAAGAGGCCTTGACTTCCTCATATGCAAAATCAAAGGATTAGGTCACTGAATCCTTGAGAATCTATGAAAGCTGTGGACCCTTCTCCAAAAAATATGGTTATACTTGGAAAATTAGGTGTAGTTTCAGAGGGATTCAACACCCACTTGAATGCCTTCCTTGGGCTTGGGTCTCCTGTAAGGGCAAATAGAAACTAAACATACAAGGCTTAATTTCCTGTTAAAAATAAGGGAAGAGACTTGCCAACCTTCTCTTTTTCTCAAAAGTTTTCTCTATCCTTTTCAAACGTAAATAATTCTTTATAATGGCTTAATAAGCCTCTGATGGGTCTCACAACTCAGGAATGTTTCCTGGAGGACCTGGGAGCATCTTTTGGAAATGCAACACCAAGGCAGATAGCAGCCCTAGTCCCAGTTCCCATGGGAGGGTAAGTACCTAATTTGAGCGGGTAAAAGCCTAATTTCAGTGGGCTCCTTGCTCCAGTTTGCAAAACTACCCCATCATAAAGATGTGAGAAGTTTGTTTCTCCTCCGGATGAAGCTAACACAGGTAGACTACCACTACCGTGGTAAAGTTAGAAGGAACTATGTGTGACAATAGATGCTGCCGAGTCCTCTTACTTTTCGGGATTAGTTATTGTTTATCTTGAAAGTATGCACATATGGGCTGTACATGCTTGGTTACATAAGGGGTCAGACTTGTTCGTCTTCATAATCTCTTAGCAGATTGTGAGATGCATCACATTCTGGTTTATTCAATAATAAAACAGTTTCTGTCTCTGCTACCTCATGGAGAGGATTTCTGGGTTGGGAGAAGATTTTATTTCTTTTAATTATATCTCCCCAACACCCTGCAGACTAGACAGTCTCCACAGACCCTTCCAGCTCTAAGAGATTGTCATCCTGTGGTTCTCACCCTGCTCAGGGAATAATGAACTCATTTGCAGAAGTGGGAAACCATGAATACCTTGTGTGTACCATCTTGGAACCTTTTTGTCAGATGATGGCAAACGATTTTGCTCATGTTAACCTTTAGCTCCTGAATCTCTGCCTGCCTGATGGGTCACAAGCGAGTTCTGTGTTTGCTGTCGATGTAAGAAAACTGGGTCACAGGAAGAAATGAGAATTTTTCAGGATTTAAGAAGAATTCTTCCCTTTTTCCATCTCTTTTGAAAGAAGATGAGATCTAAGAAGGGGTGAGATTCTGTGACAGAGAGGGCTCAGGAGTGGTAGACAAAACTTCCTGGGAGAACCAACGTGACTGAGACCTCCTACATAAGAGCGAAGCGTGGAGAAGACATTAGTGGGGGATTATCACTAGGAGAGAGCAAGTATTAGAAAACATGTGATACGTTATTATGCGAGGAATCGTAACACAACAATAACTGTTGAGCAGTTACTCTGAAGGCAATGTGCCAAGAACTGCAGGGTGTCCCAAAAGTCTCCATACAAAGGAAAAATTTTGTAATGAATATTTTATAAATAGAGGTACATTTAACTACAATTTCCTGTTTTCCCTAAGTATGGCAACTTCTGGGACACCTTGTATATTCGTTTCTTCATGTAATCCTTAGGACAACCGCACTGAGGTAGGTGTGATCATCCGCATTTTATAAAAAAGGAATTAAGATCTAGAAAGAAAAATTTGCCCAAGGCCACAGAAGCTCCATGCTACTCACCTTAACCTATAAATAGCCCCCATGACATTGACGAGATGGAGAGGAAGTGGGGTCCCACACCTCTACTCTTCAATTCCGATATTATCCCGTGGTAGTAGGAAAACAGGAAAGTTTCCTGGAACTGCTGATATTGTGCAAAAGGGGACCAGCAGTCAGCACTAGGAAAAGGGTGGCAGGTGGCCTTAGGCTGCTCCTACTGGTTCCAGACTCTTGCAGTTTGTCACCACCTGGCCACCCTCTGCTCAAGTCTAATCAAGATAACATGAGGAAGATACCTCGCTGTCCGGGTGGATAGCTGCCGTCAGGGCAGGACTTCCTGGGCAGAGTCTTGGAGGGTGGAGCTGGCTTGTCTGGCACTCTTGTTCTATGCCCTTTAAAGCCAGGCAATCAGGACACCTCTCTTTGGCCTGGAGGGGATCAGATTCCAGCTGACCCAGGTCCTCCCACCTCATACTGTCCTCGGGTTCTCAGATGCAGCTGCCAGCAGGAGAGAGGGACTTGTTCTCACAGCCTGACTGGGAGCTGGCATCTGCTACCCTGGCTGTGTCACGGTGTTCCTTGGGGCAATGAGTTCAGGGATCGACAACAAAGATCACAGAGTCCCTAGAGCAGACTCAGCTGTGACTACAGAGTAACAGGAATCATTAAATGGGTCAGTAATGCAAAATCAACCAATGATTATTCCCCTTTTCTACCATAATGAAATGACGGCGCTGACCAAACCCATAATCTTTAGCAGACATTTACTTTGAAAATCAAAATGATGGTTTTTGAAAGGTTTTGTCAATGCTCCTGCAATTCACTTCCTTAAAAAAAAAAAAAAAGACAGATCTCAAGTTTAGGGAATAGATTTCAGAACTGACTTTTAACTTTGCCATTATCTAAATTGATTCAGTTTGACCCAGTTTTCCTTTGCTTCAAGGTCAAAAGCACTTGTGGTATTATAGACTGAATTTTTCAATATTTAAAGAACACAGACATGCTCAGAAAATTGCCAGTGGGCAAAAAAAAAAAGAGATAAAACTTGAAATTGTTGGAACGAGGCAATCAGGGTGGAGTATTGTCTTTTATTTTTAATATCAAGACAAAGAACTAACATTTATGGATCTCTTATTTTGTGCCAGATGCTGGAGCATATTGTATACCTTATCTCACTCGATCCTGATAAAAATGCTGTTTGTTGGGTAAGCACTGTATTCCTCATGTTGCATGTGAGACAACAGAGGCCACAAGGTCTCCCAGCTAGAAAATGGGGTGCTAGTTCATTAGATCACACAGCTTTCCAGGAGGAAAGAAACAATTCTCCAACTCTTTTGGCTAATATTTTTAAAACAGGGTTTTTTTTTGTGGAGGAGAGGTTGTTTGTTTTTAAGAGATAGAGTCTTGCTCTCTTTCCCAGGCTGGAGTACAGTGGTGTCATCACAGCTCACTGCAGCCTTGAACTCCTGGGCTCAAGCAATCCTCCTGCTTCAGCCTCCCCAGTAGCTGGGACTATAGGTGTGCATCAACACGGCTTGGCTAATTTTTAGGTTTTTTATAGAGATACGATTTTGCTGTGTTGCCCAGGCTGGTCTTGAACTCCTAGCCATAAGGGATTCACCTGCCTCAGCCTCCAAAAGTACTGGGATTACAGGTGTGAGCCACCGCATCCAGCCAAAAACAGGTTTTAAAAAAATTGAGATATAACCTATATATAATAAGATGCACATCTTTGTCTTAAATGGCCCATTTGGTAAGTTTCAGTATTGTTTACATTTCTGTAACCGCTACCCAAAATAAGTTAAAGAACACTTCCCTAACCCCATGACGCTCCTACAGCCCTGCCAGTCAATGCCTAAGCACCCCAGGTGACCACTGCTCTGATTTCTATCACCATAACTTAGCCTTTTCTGTTCCTTGACATCATGTTAAACAAAATCATACAACATGTATCTTTTCATGTCTTGCTTATTTTACACAACACAAGCTTTTGGGATTCATGCACACTGCTCTTTGTAGCAGGAGTTCGTTTGTTTTGGTTGCTGAGTTCTATTCCAATTAAGGGATATACCACAATGTATTTATCTATTCTCCTTTTGATGGAAATTTGGTTGTTTTGCAGTTTTTGGCTATTAGGAATAAGGTTATCATGAACACTCTCGTACAGGGCTTTTTTTTTGGACACAGGTTTTCATTTCTTTTAAGTAACTACTTAGGAGTGGAATTGCTGGGTCACAGGGTAGACACTTGTTTAACTTTTTAAAGAACTACTGAACACACCAAATTGTTGTGCTGTTTTGTTTAAATATTAGAGCTCATTCAACAAACATTTATCAAGCAGCTATCATTTCCCAGACACGGTTCCAAGTGCTGGAGAGATAGTGGTAAATAGAACAGGACAAAAACCTCTGCTTTGGGGGTCAGTTACTTGAGGAAGACACAATAGACACATAAACAAGTTAAATATAGGATGTCAAATGGTGATAAGTGCTAAAGAGAAAAATAAAGTTCCAAGGACAGGGAAGAAGCATCTGGTATGTGCTTTGTGAACAATTTTTTTTCAAGATACTGAGTTTTGACTCTTCTGTTACCCAGAAGTCAGCTCATTGGATTTTGCAATGGGTTGGTGACCCCAACAAGAAGAATGTTAGTGAATCCCATGACTTCGTAATTAGCCATGAGTCATTCTTGCCACCAGATGCAGAAAAAAGGCCTACAGGCCAGGCATGGTGGCTCAGGCCTGTAATCCCAGCACTTTGGGAGGCCAAAGTAGGAAGATCCCTTGAGGCCAGGAGTTCAAGACCAGCCTGGGCAATAGTGAGACCACATCTCTACAAAAAGTAAAAAAAAAAATTAGCCAGGCACGGTGGCAACTGTCTGCAGTCCCAGCTACTCGAGAGGCTGAGGCAGGAGGATCGCTTGAGCTAGGAGTTTGAGGTTGCAGTGAGCTATGATCTGTGATGGTGCCACTGCATGCCAGCCCAGGAGACAGAGCAAGATCCTGTCTCGAAAAAAAAAAAAAAAAAGGATTGTGAATCATTGTAGAGGAGTGTGGGGTTCTGGTGACAGGCAGTCTGGGCTCAACTCCTGGCTTGGTCACTTACAGAGTGCTCTTAGGAGATTATCACCTGCTCTCAGTCTCAGTTTTCCCATTTGCAAATAAAGGTAATGATGAGTCCCAACCTCATAGGGTTATAAGGTGGAAGGAGATAATGCTTGTAAATTGCTTGGCACAAAGCCCATTACACACTCAATTAATTTTAGTTGTCAACATCTTTAAAAAAGAGACTGGACTTTAGTTCCTTATTGTAAGGCTGGTGGCGGGCACCCCTCCCCTCCCTAGAGAAAAAGGAAGCCCATGAGTCCCGCCCTAAAGGCAGTAACAAAGAACTCTCTACTTTGCGCATCAAAAGTTCACACCAAAGTTCGCACAAAAAGAGAAAACCCCATCCCCCAACTCTAAAACCTTTTATAAGCCCACTCAACACTTGGGGGTGTGCGACTTCTCTGGCGCCCCCTCTTGGGATCAGTGAACCTCATCCGGGAGCACTCTCTTTCCCCTTCTCCCAATAAAGCCTCATTGCTTGCCCTTTACCCTCTGCTCCTTTTTCTTTCTCTGCCGCTGCCTATCCAAAAACCTTACACTTATGTGACCTAACACTTCTGTATATTCCCCGAAACTGATATTCTCATGCCTAACCTGACTTTGAATGGCTGCTTCTACGGGGCCCTTTGGAGATCACCCCTATTTTATTTGCTGAGCCTTCTTTCTTTTTCTCTCTGTGCTGACCCAGATGAGGAATTCAGCTCCTTTTCCTTGATTTTCACCTAAAATTTTGATTTCACACGAAGCCATTAGGTAACAAATAGCACAGAAAGATGGGAAGGGGTCAGTTTGTGCGACAGCACCCACAAGACCTTGAAATGGCTCCAAACCCCGTGAAATTGGATATTCTGCTCCAGAGTCCACTCCTGATACCACACCGTACTGCCCAGCCATCCTCTGTTTTTTCCTTCCTCTTTCTTTCCTTCCCTCTGTTCTCAGCATTCTACTCCACCCCAATTCCTCTTTATTTCTCCAGGGAGGAGTTGAACAGTCTCATTTGTTTTCTTGTTTTGTGAAACTCCTGCTCTCGGTCCACCCTGTACCACCAAGCAGCTCCTTAACGAAGACAGTTTCTCCTCCCGGTAAGTTTGCATAGCACTTGTATCTCGATCAACAACATCTGGCCCACGAAAGCTCTTTTGTCCTAGTCGTCCTCACGTGCGAGATGAGATGTATAATTTTGGGCAGGAATTGGCATTTCCCCATAGTCTAAGTGCCTGTGCTTTCTCAGATGATGTCTCAGCTCCTCAACGTGGCTTTGTGACCGATGGGAGAGACTTGGATGTTTGTCAGACTCTGCTTGTACCTTTCTCCTCCTCACTTTCCTGCTTGCTTTGCCTGGGGCCCTTCCGGGGTGTGATGCAGGGCAGGGGATACTGGCTCTGGCATCCTGGCACACTCTGCTGTCTAGAAAGTTGCCTCCATCCCTGAACTTTGTCCTTGAGCTCTCTTTGTGAATCTCGGCTTGTTTTTACATGCTTGTTTCACTGAGGAAGCCTCTGGGGTTTTCTTTATGCCTTTTTAGCAAACTGTATTCTGTTCTTTTGCTGTTTTGCATTTGGAATTATTCCTTAAATTATGCAGCTTAATTGTTCTTCTTTTACTTTACTTCTCTGTAATTGCCAAGCTGTCTAATTTTATTTTCTCTTAAAAATTCTCTTCTCTTAGCACCAAAAAAGAAATCTTTAGGTACAAATCTAACAAAATATGTACAAAACCTATATGAGGAAAATTCCAAAGACCTGATGAAAGAGACAATTAAATAAATGGAGAGAGATTCCAAGTGCCTAGACAGGAAGACTCAATATTGGCAAGATGTCAGTTCTTCCCAACTTGATCTATTAAAACCTTAGGAAGGTATTTTGTGGATATAAACAAATGGATTCTAAAGTTCATATGGAAAGACAAAAGATCCAAGATGGCTAACACAACATTGAAGAAGACAACATTGTCGAAGGACTGACACTTCCTGACTTTAAGACTTGCTGTAAGCAGGACACAGTGGCTCACACCTGTAATCCTAGCACTTTGAAAGTCCAAGCAGGAGGACTGCTTGAAGCCAGGAGTTTGAGACCAGTCTGAGCAAGAGCAAAACCCCATCTCTACTAAAAATAGAAAACTTAGCCGGGTGGGGTGGCACATGTGCCTGAAGTCCCAGCTACTCGGGAGGCTGAGGCAGGAGGATCACTAAGCCCAGGAGTTTGAGGCTGCAGTGAGGTATGATCACACCACTGCACTGCAGCCTGGGTGACAGAGCGAGACCCTGTCTCTAAAAATTAAATAAATAGATAAATAATAAAATTCCTAGATGATAACATAGGAGAAAATCTACTTGATCTTAGGTTTGGTAATTGCTTTTTAGATCAAAAAGCACAATCAATGAAAGAAAAAACTGATAAGTTGTACTTCATTATATTGAAAACTTACATTGCAAAAGACACTATTAAGCAAATGAAAGACAAACTATAGACTGGAAGAGATATTTTCAAAACACATATCTGAAGAGAGTAGTATCCAAAATATACAAACTCAATAAGAAAACAAACAACCCAATTTAAAAATGAGCAAAAAATGTGAACAGGCACTTCACCAAAGAAAATATACCAATGGCAATATGCACATGAAAAGATGCCCAACATCGAATGTCCTTAGGGAGTCGCAAATTAAAGCAACAGTGAGGTATCATTAAAATATATTTGGTCTTTGTCCCCTGCTCCTGGCATAGAGCTCCTAAGACCCTTCAAACTTCCTGAGTGATAGAAGTGTCTTTTGTTATTCCCAAGGGGCCTTTTTTGATTATAGCTGGGTTTATAATGAAGTGACTTAGAATAGGGCTCCTCGGTAGTCTTGGGGTGGGGCTGGCCACCAGAAAGACCAAGTGACTAGAGGGTTGAAACTTTTAGTCCTACTTCCTGGCCTCTGGGAGTGGGTGGGGGAGGGGCTGGAGTCCAGGCTTCATAAAACCTCTTGAACATCACATTCAGTGAGCTGCCATCTGGGCGGGCGGCATGCCTGGAGAAGGCATAGAGGCTCCGTGCACCCTCCCTTTCCCTCAATAACTTGCTCTGTGGCGATTTCTGTGTTGTTTCCTTTACAATAAGCCAGTAAATGTAAATATTGTCCTAAGTTCTTTGAGCCATTCCAGTAAATTATTGAATCTGGAGAGGGAGTTGTGGGAACCCTATGTATTTATAGTCCACCAATCAGAAGTCCCAGTGGTTTGGGGACTTTCAAATGGCATCTGAAGTTGGGGCAGTCTTGTGGGACCGAGCCCTTAACGTGTGGGTCTGATGCTAACTCCACAGAGTGTTAGTGTTAGGTGGAGAGTGAGGGATTCCAGGTCTCCTAGGCACAAAAGTGGGTGCCTTGCCTTGGTGCTGCCTCGAGCAATTGCCCCACTTGGGAAGAAGGACAAGGGTGGGCCCCAGGCCCCTGGCTTGGTGTCACCCCACCTTAATCCTGTCCCGAGCGACTGCCATACCCGGGGCAGGAGGGAACACCCTACCAATCTACCAGTCAGAACTTAGCACGCCAAGTGCAAAAGAATGCAGAGGACTCTCTAGCCCATGGACCCAGTGGTGTAGGTACAATAGAGTCTGGAAGATGACTTAGGACTGCCTAAGGCTAATTATCACATCATTGGCTTAAATCTGTGTTGCAGTTCATCTCCCCCATGGGCTTTCAGAGAGGCTCATGGGAGATCTGCATGCACAATAAGACTCAGGTCATATTGTTACGGCAAGTGTCAGTGACCGGTCCCAGGGCAATAACCGAGCGGCACGCAGAGAGTTGGAGAGTCAGAAAGTTTTATTGCCGGCGGCCCAGACTGAGGTCAATCCTCCCAACATCTGAGCACCTTTTCCGGGTTTTTGTCAGGTTTTATACTTTTTCTGGGGAGTTACTTTT
>CAUYSK010089199.1:0-12035 GCA_963575035.1 Avahi laniger
GAGGTATCCCAAGAATGGAAAGACAAGCACCACATGTACTCACCATCAAATTGGTATTAACTGATCAACCCACAAGTGTACATATAAGAATAACATCTATTGGATGTCGGGCAGGGGGGAAGAGGAAGAGGGGATGGGTATTTGCATACACAAAGAGTGCAATGCGCACCATCCAAGGGATGGGCACACTTGAAACTCGGACTTAGGGAGGAGTGGGGAGGCAAGGGCAATATACATAACCTAAACATCTGTACCCCTATAGTATGCTGAAATAAAAAAAATTATTCTCTTAGTAATTTTCAAGTATATCATATGTAATTATTAACAATAGTCACCATGACATGCAATAGCTATCTTGTACTTATTCTTCTTGTCAATGAAACTTTGTATCTTTTGACCAACATCTCCACAGTCTTATTCACCCCATAAACCCCTGATAATCACCATCTGTTCTCTGCTTCTATGAGTTTGCCTTTTTTAGATTCCATATATAAGAGAGATCATGTGGTATTTGTCTTTCTGTGCCTGGCTTATTTCATTTAACATAATGTTCTCCAAATTCATCAATATTGTTGCAAATGACAGGATTTCCTTCTTATTTAAAGGCTAAATAATGTTCCATTGTGTATTTATACCACATTTTTTTCATATATTTATCCACTGATGGACACTTAGGTTGATTCCATATCTTGTCTCTTGTAAATAATGCTGCAGTGAGCACTGGAATGCGGA
Source organism: Avahi laniger (assembly GCA_963575035.1). NCBI lineage: Eukaryota > Metazoa > Chordata > Mammalia > Primates > Indriidae > Avahi > Avahi laniger. The sequence goes on from CAUYSK010089199.1 coordinate 733, forward strand.
TATCTCTTCAACACACTGATTTCATTTTCTCTGGGTATATATTCAGCACTGTGATTATTGGATCACGTGGTAGTTCTATTATTTTTTGAGGAACCTCCATGCTGTTTTCCACAGTGGCTGTACTAATTTACATATTTTTCATTTCTATTTTTTGGTGGTAACACATTTAGAATTGCTATGTTTTCTTGGAGGATTAACTCCAATTGCATCGTTACATGATGTCCTCTTTTCCTGGTAATTTTTCTTGTTTTGAAGTAAATTTTAGATATTAATATGGTCACTAATGGTTTCATTTGACTAAAATATTTGCATAGTATGCATTTTTCCCATCCCTTTGCTTTTAATCTACATATATGACTTTATTTGAAGTAAGTATTTTAAGATAGCATATGGTTGAGTAATTTATAAAAATCCACTCTACCAATTTCTGCCTTCTAATTTATGTATTTAGACTATTTATATTTAATGAAATTATTGATAGGTTAAGACTCAATTATGCCATTTTATGTTTTTTGTTTTCTTTTCTTTTGTGTATTTTCCCTGTCTTCTTTTTTTTTTCCCCAATATTTTCCCTGTTTGTTTATTGGTTATTTGAATACTTTTAAGAATCCATTTTGATTTATCTATAGTATCTTTATATAGCTTATTTTAGTGATTGCTCTAGGTATTATATTACAAATATATAACTTATCACAGTCTACTGGGATCGACATTTTACTAGTTTGAGTAAAAAGTATAGATAATTTAGATCTTTAATATCCCTTTACCTTCCACATTCATAATATAATTATTTCAAATATATTTTCTCTGTATATTTAGCACCTTATTAGAAGTATTATAATTTTTTCATCAACTGTTAAACACATTTCAAAATACTGAAGAGGAGAAAAAAGGTTTATTGTATTTATGTATAATTCAATTTATTGGGTTCTTTTTTCCTTCCTGATATCTCAAGTTTCCTTCTTTTATTATTTTCCTTTTGCTTGGAGAACTTCATCTAGCCATTCTTTTAGGATAGATCTGATGTCAATAAATAATCTTAATTTTCCTTTGTCTGAAAATGTTTTGATTTCTCCTTCATTTATGAAGGATATTTTTGCTGGGTATATGATTCTGGGTTGACAGTTCTTTTCTTTCAGCATTTGAAAAATATTGTGCTACTTTCCTCTGGTCTTCAAGGTTTTTCATGGTAAATGAACTGTCCTTCAAATTGTTTTCTCCATACAATTAAGTTGTCATTTCTCTCTGCCTTCAAGTTTTTTCCTTTATTTTTAGTTTTCAAGAGTTTAATTATGGTGTGTTTTGATATCTGTTTCTTTGGGATTATAATGTATGAGGTTTGCTTCGATTCTTGAATCTGTAGTTTTAAGATTTTTCAAACTTTTTCCACATTTGGGAAGTTTTCAGCCATTACATCTTTGAGTACATTTGCAGTCCTACCCTCTTTCTTCCCTCCTCAGACTCTGATGACACATGTCAGGTCTTCTCTTATATTCCCCTAGACCCTTGAGACTATTCATTTTTTCTTTCTTAGGTTGTCTCTGTTGTTCAGATTGGATAATTTATATTGTATTATTTTCTAATTCACTTATTATCTCCTCTTTCACTTTCTTTCTTCTGTTGATCTCATCTATTGAGAATTTTATTTAGGTTGTAGTTTTCAATTCCATAATTTCCTTTGGTTCTTTATATATTTTATTTCTTTGATGAGACAATATTTCTTTACTGAAATTTTCTATTTCTTTTCATTTCTTGCAAATTTTTTTGTAATTGTTGAAGCATTTGTGTCATGGTTGCTTTAAAACATTTTTCAGATAATTCTAACAACTCTGTCATCTTGGTGTTGGCGTTTATAAATTTTAAAAATTCAGTTTAAGATCTTCCCTGTTCTTGGCATGAAAAGTGATTTTTGACTGATACTTGGACATTTTTGTATTATATTATGAGACTCTGTGTCTTACTTAAATGTATTTTAGCCAGATTTATGTAACATCACTTTAGTAGGGGAAAATCTTTCTTGTTACTGCCAGATGAAAGAAGCACACATTCCTCACAACAATGCTCTGTTGACAAATGGTGGAGGGAGGCTGCTTGTTACTACTTGGTGGGATTGGGAGTTTGAGAGTTTCAGTTCCCCATGTGGTCTCCACTGACATTGGAGAGGGTAGAGCTGTTACTGGCTGGAGGAGTCAAAAGGCTTGGGTCCCTCCTTGGCCATCTCTGAAACAGCCCTGGCAGGGAGGAGCTTGGGGTACTATATCAAAGGTCTTCCTGCTCAGCCTTTGTTGTCATGGTTGGGGTGGAGCAAATTTATTCTCCTGGTTTAATTGGAGTAGTTATTTTTTCTAAAATTTTTCTGCCTTGCTAAATCACCCTTTTCTTGCTTCATTGGCTACAGACGTTTTTGTTGAGGCTTTTTATATGCATCTGTTGACATTTCTAGTTTTCCAGCTTCTCCAGCTCCAAGTTCGGGATATATGAGGCAAAGAAACAACCAACTAAACAAACAAAAACAACCAAAAAACAAATCAGGGAATCCATCACTAGGTCATTCCTTGGGTTCTGTGATCCCTAGTTAGTCTTTCCTCTCTCTACTCTGAAGAGTCTCCTTATGTTTGGTTTTATATATGAAATTAAGGGTTCTTAGTTGTAAATAGTGAGAGGAATATAGAAAAGTATGTCTACTCCATCTTCCTGGAAGTGTAAATCTTTTTTTTTTTTTTATTTTTTTTCCCACTAATGCTTTTTGTCTTTACTATTTTCTCACTTTCTAAATTGATACAGTATTTTTACTGATACACTTTCAAGCATAACATATATTCCATTAGGACAAAAATTATGTAAGGGAAGTAACATAGAGATATAAGTTCCAGGAGAAAAATGACAGATGTTAAATATCTGAATGTTAAAGAAAAGCTTGATTATATATTTTAAAATAAATGATGATTGGTAAAATTTACTATTATATTTAGATTCCTTAGATTTAACAAGAGAAATCTAATAGTTTTATTTTAAAATGCTGTATTTACATTAAAATGGAATTACATCATTTGGAACTACAAAAACTGATTAACAATGATAATCAATGTAAAAATAGGCAAAATGTTATAGAGTTTTAAAAAAAGTATTTAGGAAATATGCCAACAAAAAATTTGAATTCATTGCTGTTGGGTATGTGCTTGAGTTTGAGATTGTTTGATTATGTATATGAATTGATTCAGAGAATATGAAATCATTTTCCAAAGTGGTTTTGTCTGTTTACACTCCCATCAGCAGTGCATGACATTTCCCAGGGTCCCATGTCCTTGCCAGCATTGACATTATTAGATTTTAAAATTTTTGTTACTATGGTCAGAAGAAAATGTTGACTCATTATCATTTTAATATGCATTTCTCTAATTGTTGATGCAGTTGAGTACCTTTCAATTGTTTATTTCCATATTTATTTTCACTTCATTTAAGTAGTTATTGCCAATACTTAAATTTTTTTGCCAAATTTTCTACTGGGTTAATTATAATTTTCATACTGACCTGGAGACATTCTTTATATTTTCATTAACCTTTTGTCAGTTACTGTGTTATATTGCTGCATTAATATAACTTCTTATAGTTTGTGGGTTATATATTCACTTTCCTTCTGATGTTTTTGATCAGTGTAATGATTGCAATGTTAATGAGACATTATATATAAATCTCTTTTTTAACGTTTGTGTTTTTTATCTTATTTGAAAAACTGCTTCCTTGCCTCAAGTCATAGAGATATTCTATTTTTATTCTGAAAGTTTTTGTAACCTTCTTTCTAACATTTGTCTCTCTAATTCACCTGAAATTGATTTTTTGTGTAAGAGGTGATATAGGAATCTGATTTCACTTTCCCCCTATTTTTTTGTACACAATATATTGAACAGTTTCCTTTTGCCCTACATATTAATAATGCTAACTCTGTCAAAAATTGTTTCTAAGTGTTCATAGGACTGAATTTAGGCTCAAGCTATTTCTCTCTCTCTCTCTCTTTCTACTGTAGAATTTTAATTACTTTAGCCATAAAAGAAATCTTGATATAATAAATAAATATTATAGTTTCTCTGATCTAATTCCTCTCAAAAATTCTTAAATGACTATAGTCTTTTTGCTTGTTTTTTTTTTATTTATTAATATCTCTATTGCTGGCTGCTATTATTACCATTTAATTGTTACTAATTTTTAAATGACTGGAATTTTTTTAGGGCCAGGCATTACAGAATAAATAATATAGAGAAGGCGTCAGCATGTGGTCTGGGTAGCAGAAAACCTTACTGGCTCTCAGTAGAGCTCTATAGGATAAAATATGTATGTGTATATGTGTGTATGTGTGCACACGTGTGTTGTTTATCCTGATCATATTTTTAGCTAACAAAAATTGGGGCTATACTTATCTACTCATGATTTCTCCTCTACCTTGCCATGGTAATTATAAAAGCATATGCCTGTATATTTCTTCAGTTATCTTTGTATCCCCTGCAAGTTTGTATTTTTAAGACAAGGTAGCAAAATCTCCTGCAACTCACTCCATACACTCTGTTATAGATGGTCCAAACTAGGGGTTGTTGATTTTGATATTCCTGACCCTACCTGAGATCTTTAGTGGCAAGCAGCTTCTCTCGTTTTTTTTTTTTCTTTTTTTCCTTGACCTTTATCCAATTTTCACTTCCTTTATTAGTCCTTCTTTATTTGTTGTTATGTTGATGTCAAAGGTATTTATTACTATCATGAAGACAGAATTTTCTTTTTACTTTTATGCTCTTGCAGGGAAGTTCAAACTTTTTCTCTGAAGGTTCAATAATTCAGTCTGCTGAAATAAGCTGACAAAAGATAGATTAACAGGAGAAAACATATAAATTTATTAATGTACAGTGCATTGAAGTCACAAAAAATATGAAACTCAAAGTAGGGCCAGATGGTTGAAGCTTAAATACTCTCTTCAGAGAAGAAAGGAAGTAGGAGAATGTAGGCAATTTTGGAGGAAGGGTAAGTGATTTTTAGGGGAAATGAATGGGTCTGAAGAACAGACAATATAGCCTGGTACAAAGTTCCTCTGGGCTCTGGGAAGGTGACACAAGTTATGGAAAGGTGAGAAGCAGAATTGCACTGTGAACAAAAGTTGTCTTATTATGCAGGTAAAGTCTCTCAGGTAATAGCCCTCAGAAGAATAGATGAAAAATCTGTCCAGGAAGGTGTGGTGATGACCTTTAGTTTCTTCTTTGGTGATTATTCTTTCCAGGTTAATGAGATTTCACATACGGGATTGAAGGCAGTTGTGTTTCCTTTGGAAGAAATTTGCTCAGTCAGATAAAGAACTTCAGAGAGAGCCCTCTCTGTGCTTAGGAAGAGAAGAGAAACAAAAGACGGTCAGAGAGACCTTGATTCTGAAGAAGCTTCTAAGGCCTTCTAATTTCCTTTAATTCAAAGTGCACAGCATGCCAAAGCCCCATACTTTAGGGTAATATGTTTGAAATCATTAACATAATTTCTATATCAGGTTTTATGTTTGATCAGTATCAAATTCTGGAGATTATTTATATTCAGAGAAAAAAATTCCTTTTTTCTTTTGGAGACAGAGTCTCCCTCTGTTGCCCTGGCTAGAGTGCTGTGGTGTTAGCCTAGCTCACAGCAACCTCAAACTCCTGGGCTCAAGTGATCCTACTGCCTCACCCTCCCGATTAGCTGGGACTACAGGCATGCACCACCATGCCTGGATAATTTTTTCTATATATTTGTAGTTGTCCAGATAATTTCTTTCTATTTTTTAGAAGAGATGGGGTCTCACTCTTGCTCAGGCTGGAACTCCTGACCTCGAGCGATCCTCCTGCCTCGGCCTCCCAGAGTGCTAGGATTACAGGTGTGAGGCACCACTCCAGGCCCAAAGAAAAATTTTAATAACTGTTACACAGACCATGGAAAAGTTGTAGTAGATTACATAATACAATCAAGAGGAAAAGATGAAGAAGGATTTTTGCAGATTTCAATTGTACTGTACAATGTGTTTTGGTAAGAAAATATTAGAATATTACATTTTTGAAATTCATGAATATGTCCTGTGATAGATTTATGTTTGGTCTTTGTTTCTGGTTCCTGGCACTCAACTCCTAAAAGCCTTGGAATGACCAGAGTGATAATATTGTCTTTTGTATGCTAATGAGATGACTGGTGGCTGGAGGCCCCTAGATTGCCTTAAGATGGGCTGGTTGGGAGAAGGACTAATACATGATTAAAGGATTTGAACTTGCAGCCCTGCTCTTCACCCCAACCTCTATGGAGGGGAGAGAAGCTGGAGATTGAGTCGGATCACCAAAGGCCAGTGATTTAATCAATCATGCTTACATAATGGAGACTCCGTAAATATCCCTGAACAATGGGGTTTGGAGAACTTCTGGGTTGATGAATACATGGAGGTGATGGGAGGATGGTGTGCCTCGGAGAGCATGGATGCTCCTTATACACTCCTTTCCCTTACTTTTCCTGGAGCATCTCTTCCATTTGGCTGTTTCTGAGTTATATCCTTTATGATAAACTTTAATTGTACGTGACAACCTGGGACTGGCAACTGTCATCTAAAGTTAAGGCAGTTTTTGGAATTGAGCCCGTAACTTGTGGGATATTATGCTAACTCCAGGTAGATAGTGTCAGAATTGAATTGAATTGTAGGATGCCCAGCTGGTGTTGGAAAGTTAAGAAGTGGTGTTAGAGCAGTAGATATAGAATAATTCATGAATGTGCTGTTATCTCACTGCAAATTTCTTATATAAAATGCTACTAATTTTAAGGTAATATATAATTCCAGGTAAGAGAAAGTAATTTAAGGTGAATTCTATTTCATTGGTGTTGTCTTACTCTTATTGAGTCCTGGATTAAAAACTGCTCCTTTGTTTCTCTATCTACTCTTTAGGATAGGCAAATGCTCCTAGAACAAAACTCTCTTTGAACATGAATTCATTTTTGTGGATTTCTCTATTCTCCCCTATCTTGGCTCAGTTATTCCTCAATTTTTTTTTAGTTCTTTAATGCTTATATTTTTTAATATTTTGTCCAGATTTTTAACTTGTTGCCTATGAGACTAAGACATTAGTTTGAATTATCTTGCTTACCAAGACTGAATTTGATGGTTTTGCTATATTTTATACACTTCAGCATTTTAATGGTTGTCCTAATGACACTAAAGAGGTCAAGATTCCAATCACATATTATAAAAAAACTTCATGACTCCTTTTGTCATGCAGTTATTCTTTGCTCAAGTTGCAATGGCCAAAAAACAGAAACATTTTTAAAGATACATTATGAGTAAGTCTTAGACTCAATCTCTGATTGTGATGTGAATAAAGTTACATTTATTTTATGAATATTACATTGTTGTGTAGTAAAACTTTTTTTAGCTGCAACCAATGCAAAATTACTTTTTTCTTTTCAGAAAGAGCCATTATTAAACCAGTGGTATTCATTCATATTTATGGTACCTTAGAATAGCAGAGGTACTATATTTTATATGTCTGGCTATAATATTTGCCCTTACTATAATGCATTAAATATTCAACTGTGGCTTCTATTAATAGATAAGTTGCTAATGATGGCCATTGGAGACCTATTGTCTTCCATGTATTTGTGTAACGGGACCTTGCAATTAAGTTATTCCTAATGATGAGGCCTCCTGAAAATTCTTGACTTAATCTTTTCAGTCGGTAATAATTTCTTCCAAAATAAATATCTAGTTTAAAACACTATAAAGTTATAAATAGGTTTAACATAGGGACAATATCTAATTTTGATGTAACAAATATCTTTTGAGTAATTATTGTTAAAATGTTAGGTACTGGGGATTTAGCAGTAAATAAAAAAATCTTGACCCAGCTTTCATAAGGTTTAGAGTCTATTTTAATTTCATAGTCCCTAATCAACATTTATTAATTTTTATCAAGCCCAATTGACCAAATTCTGGATTCTTCATAAAGCTATGATATGATCTTCTTTGGACTTAAAGTATCTGAGAGTCTAATCTATTTGTGAGAATTTGTTGGCTTCATCGAAGAATGGAACAGCATAATTTGGTGTAAAGTTGTTGGTTTTAGATTGGGAAACACAATATTGTAATGGATATATTCTTGCTTTTGATTAAGTTAGGGCTCTTCTTACCTTTGTGCAGCTACCAGGAAATAGGACTTTAACAGTTCTTATTTTGGGGAGCTGGAGAGCATAGAGGGTGAGTGGTCGATATATATTGGAGTCAAGGAAGGATTGGAACCTTTGCCCTGCCAGTTACTGAATTATCTTGAACAAGTTGTTTAGTCTCTCTGAGCCTCAGTTTATTTTCCTATAAAATAAAAATCGTGATACCTACCTTGTTGGGTTTTGAGAGCACTAAACAATATAGATGTTCCTCTGCTTACAGTGGGGTTATGTCCTTATATATCCATCATAAGTTGAAAATATCATAAGTTGCAAATGCATTTAATACTCCAATAAACTCATCATAAAATTGAAAAATCCTAGGTAAAATCATTGTAAGTCCAGATTGACTTACAATATCCTGAAAACCCATTGTAAAGTCAAATATTTTTAAGTCAAACCATTGTTAGTTGGGTAGGGACCATCTGCATAATGTATATGCTTATCTAGCACATGGTAGCTGTTATGAATATAGTAACAGGTACTGCATAATAACAATAACCACCCTTTTTCTCCCCCTATCCCTAAGGTGGTGCCAAATCATAAGTTCCAGACCAATGACTAAAGTTGCTTTTCCTTACTTTTCATTCTAAACTCTTTTTCTTGGGCTTTACATTAAGGCAATTGATAAAGACATTATTGCTCTCTCCATCAAGTAAAAACACTAAAGTCATCTAATTGTAAATTAAATGATAAGCCTGCTTCACTGTGGGATATGAAGCTTGTGAATATGAGGTCAAATTTCTCTTGCTGGGAAAAGAATAATAATAGCTCCTGGCTGTTTAAGCTGAAAGGATATGTTTCCTGTGACATTTAATCTGATAATAAAAGGCTGTGGGTAACTCTTAAGGGAATCAGGCAAATGAAACATACTAGGCAATGCTCTGTTCTCTTTGGAGAAGTTCAAGGTTGAGTAACCTCATGCTAATGGAACAAGAGTTAGTCACAATTCAGCTAAACAAATAACAAGCCTGTGAATGCAAAGTAAGTTTTATATAATTGGGGATTTTATATTCAAATATATAATACAGATTAGAAAGAGATTGATACTATATCATATTTTGCTTTGGGAAAACTGAGTTTGAAAAAGTTTGATCTCAATTTGAATCCTGCATGTCATGCTGGTTTATCCAATTTCAGAAGAAATTACTGACCCAAATTCATTGGAGGAAATTATTTTCTGCACCAGGAAATCCATGAAATCTTTTCAGACTATTGTTCAAATGAACTCCAACATGGTAAGTCTTTTTCAAAATAACTCAACAGAACACTGGAGAGCAAATTAATATTTTATTCTAGCCTTTCTAAGTGAAAGTATATTTACTTAGTTATTGCTTTAATTTTTTGATTTAATTTCAAAAATAAATTTATCATACTTATAAATGACAGTGTAGTAAAAGAGTTCAACTTTGTTCTTATGAGAGTTGCATGATGGAGGCTAAAAAGCCATTAGATATTTTTGACAAGTGTTTGAAGTGGAAATTGGCCTTAAATTCTTATTGTCCTTTTCTACTCTTGGCCTTGTTCTATTGAAGACCTTCCCTGTGACTTTAAAGAAACTGTAGAAGTAGAGTCTTGCCATCACACATGCTCTCATATTCAAAATCTGTAAACCTGATATAGATCTTGGATTTTAAAATCTCATCGCTGTAAGTTTGAAATTATGCTTCATCATTTACTAGTTGTGCTATCTAAAGTTTTTTAACTTCTCTAAATCTATAAAAAGGTCTAGTAATACTATGTTAAAGGCAATATGTTTTGAGGATTAAATGATTTTCATGAAGACCTCCTGCATTGCCTTCATATCAACCTACTGGCACTTCTGGGCTAGACAGTGCATGGCTCTCCTCTTGGCTATATTCTGCATTTCATTTCTAAACATTTCCCATTTTAGATATTTTTGCTTTTTGGTCTTATCCTTCTATTCAAATTGCTTTCTTACTATACGAAGCTTAAGCTTATGAAGATATTTGCCACAAGTCTCTTCTTTTTGAAAGATGTGTGTGGCTAGCTATATTTTGGGAGGTGAAGAGTACAACCAAAGAAACTTCAAGAGGAATATTGGAAAACTGGGTGCATTGGAACAGTGCCTATCTCATATGAGGACGTCTTTTGGTTCTTTTCTTCATATTGCTACCCTCTTATATGTGAGAAAAGAGTAAGTAATATTGTGACTCATAGATATTTCTAACCTTTCTGATATTTTGTGGCTATTTCTTAATGAGAAGAAAACAGCAGAGTGCTAAGGGGACAGGTAGGTAGTTTTTCTTTATGCATACTAGGATAGACTAAAATTGTATAATTTTGCTGAGAGCATTTTCTTTTTTGATGATGTTTACATTCAAAATTTACTACAATGCTCACTTGAAAGACTTCAGATTTCTAATAATCTCTGTATGGATTACTGGAAAATCTTGGATCACTTTCATAATTTGACTAGTTCTAGAAAAGTGAATAGTTAGACTTCTGGTTTCCAGCCTTATTTGTAAAGCTCTTGGAAGCCATTACTGCAGTGCTTCCAACAAGAAAAAAGCTGAACAAACTGAAAATCAACAACTCTCCTAATATTTATCAGATAATTAAGGTCACATGGTAAACTGCTGCCCTGAACACTAGAGAGACAAAGAGGAAGATACAGAGAATCTGTATCTTTGACCCCTGCTAACAGCGGTTGTGGAGCCTGAGGGCAGGCTTACGCAACCCAGTCCCACCCAGACTCACTCCCCATCCTGCCCCCAGTGAGGTGGAGAATAAGGACACACCTGGAAGTCCCAGGGCCCCACCCACCACCTGAGGCACAAGAGGGCCTCTCTAGAAGAACAAGAGCTAGCTACAGGACTCAAAAACAGCACTGCAGCTCACTCCTTCCTGCAAGTGCCACCGCTGACTGGGAGGTCATCCTGGACACCCTTTTACTGCATCTACTGTTTCATCATAAAGGGTGTGGTCGAATCTCACCCACAAACACCACCTCCTGGCTCAGAGACTAAACAGGGCGTGTCATTATCCAAACAAAAATCTAAAGGCAAGAAGGAACAGCTGATCCAGATGGGAAGGAACCAGGAAAAGAACTCAGGAAGTATGAAGACTCAAACTGAAAGCACACC
>CAUYSK010089200.1:0-46290 GCA_963575035.1 Avahi laniger
TTTGGTAGAAACATTTAAGTAGATATTCAAGAAATGTTAAATCAGGATTTGCCTCTGTGGTGCCTTCTTTATCAACCAAGTAAGCAACACACAGGCACACATACATGCAAGCACACACATTCCCTCTGTCTCTCTGTGTTACTCTCTCTCTCTCTCTCTCTCTCTGTCACACACACACACACACACACACACACACACACACACACACACACAGAAAGAATATTACCCACCTAAAAAATAACAGGCTGGGTGTGGTGGCTCATGCATGTAATCAATCCTAGCACTTTGGGAGGCTGAGGTGACAGGATCACTTGAGACCAGGAGTTTGAGGCTGCAGTGAGCTATGATCACAGCACTGCAATCCAGCCTATTTACAAAAAAAAAAAAAAAAGACAAAATAAAACAGAATTTTTTATTCAAACATGTTCCAATAGTGGTTTAGTTGCATGAAATATGTTGCATCACTTGCTCTCTACAATACTACCATGAGGTAGGTGTTATTATCCCTGTTTCACAGATCAGGAAAATGAAACTTGGAAACATATGATTTGCTTCTAGTCCCACTGTTAGTAGATGGTAAAACTAGGATTCATCCCCATGACTATGTTTCCAAAATCTCTGGGCTTTCCACTACCCTATTGTTCCCAAATAACCATCCTTTTGACTGGTTTCTGACTTTCTGCCTCCAAAGACCAGTAAACAGGTTAAAAATAAAGATTCCTGGGCTCTACACCTGGAAATTCCAGTTTGGTAGTTCTGGACTGAATCTTCCAAATCTCTATGCTTAACAAATATCCCAGGAAATTGTGAAGGATGATTAGGTTTAGAACCACACTACACTGCTAACTCCAAAGTGCTACATGAGAAAGAATCAGGAATATGGGAACTTCTGGAAAGGGTAAGAAATTGGTGAGAACATCTGCAAAATCACACACACATACACACACACACACACACACACACACACATACACACAAACACACACACACACATCTTTGCTTTCCCTACTCAAAAATGTAAGCTCCACTTACATCTCAATCCAATCCAAGGGAAGGGATCTTAGTCTGTTTTTACTCATGGAGTCTAAGTGCCTAGAACAGTGTCTGATATATAACAGATTGCTATAAATATTTGCTAACTGGATCATTGAAATTAGTTAGTTACCTTTACAATGAGATAAATATGCAAATAGATTGGAAAAATAGGTATAAGTATCTGGTTCTATGTTTGCTCATTTCTGTGTAAGATTTTTAAAACTCGTTAATGCCTGGTGCAGATGTTCCAATTCAACAACGTGCTGGTCTTTTTCGCAGCTTTGTAATCTTTCTCCTGAAATTGTTAATGAAAGTTGGAGACAAACATACCACAGTTCAGTTCAAAATTGGGCTCCTCAGTCCCTTTGGTTCATTTCCTCTCAAATTCATGAATTCAGGAAGAACTTGTCAACTCTCTGAATGAGACGATTGTGGCAAAACAAATTTATGAATCCAATCCGAAATGAACAGAAGTGATTCCACTGGTTTGATGGATGTGCCTCAACAAATCCCTGTGTCCCTCTGAAGCGGGGGGGTTGGAGGAAGCTTGAAGACAGGACATGAGAAATCTATTTGTGAAGTGATATGGATCCCAAGTGAACGAGCCCAGAGGTAGGGAAGGCAGCAGTCTGCATCCATTAGCATCGCCAACATCTGTCCTCCTTCCAGCCACCTCCACCGAGGCCCACTGACCACAGTCTGTCACTAGATCTTGTGCTCAAATGTTCTGCTTGAGCAGAGCATGCATAGCACTAATGTCAGGGTGAGCCTAAGCATTGCAGGGGAAAATGCAACCGGGGCGGAGGCAGCATACAGAGCAGGCTAGCAAGCTTCTCCAGTGATGGCTACCAGGTTGCTAAAAGATTCAATATTCCAGGGCTTAGAACTCTGTACTGTTAACAACCTTACTCCCACCCCCAACATCCTTAGGATCAGAAGTTGAGCAGACGTGTGTTCCAGTTCATTTTACCCCAACTCAAGCGCTCAGATTTTCTCAGGCCTAGCCCATGCCATTCAGCTACAACCAGCTTCTCAGAAATCATAACCACAGCTAACGTGTTGGGGACTTTCTGTGCTCCAGGTTTGGGGCTAAGCACTTTAAGGTATAATGTCTTTGAATCCTCACGGTTAGATAGGGATCTGAATATCTGTATTTCACATATGGAGATGCTGATGCTCAAAGTTAAATACCTCATACAGGACGACACGATGGGTAAGAGGTGGAGCTGGGATTCTGCCTTTTCCAGAGCCCGATCTCCTATTCACCATGAATTATCATTCTTCAAACCCACACAGTGGTGGAACACCCTTCCCCAGCCCTGGTCCTTCATATTCCACCTTTCAGCTCCTCCTCCTAATTCCCTGCTTCCTGTGTCTCATTGGGCACTCACATGACTCTTGGAGTCTTTGCTCTGCAGTTCTGCCTCAAGCCTAGCACTTAGCACTTCACCTACACCTATCATCTACCTCAACAACCATAGGTTTGCTTAGGCTTCTTCTGGTCACGTTGCACAAGAGTTATAGTTTTTCATGAAACTCCTGGTTTTCAGTATATTGGAAAAGCAAAGGAGAGGCAGAGAACCCTTTGACGTTGGTGAATGAAGACAGAAGGGGGAGTTACAACATCACTATGAGTGAGGTGGTGGAGTCTCTGAGGTGTGTGCAGCTCAAAAGAACCTTCTAAGAAACACTTGCAGAGTTCAAATTCTGACTCAGTTGCTGTGTGACCTGGGCAAGGTACGTAAATTCTTTGGTTCTGACTCCACATCTGTGAAATGAGGAAGATTGTTCCTACAAGACAGAAGACAATTTTCTGTAAGTGTGAAGTGCATTGGGACATGTGGCCCATTGCCTGGTGCTTAGAAGATTTACTAATATTAGTTCCCTGAATCCATGCCACAAAAGGGATGATTCCTGGAGATCTCATCATTGAGGAGCAGTTCTAATGTACGTGTGGTTGAGTATTCTCTGCTAGACTGATCTTGCTGCCACAGAATTCAATCCCTAAAAGTGTTCTCCTCACCCTTCACCTGAGCTTCAAGTGTTCAAGAACATGGAGCTTATTGATCTTTGACCAAACCCATGTTCAGGGAACATTCTGAGCTATAGTTGTTATTTTTTTTTTTTTTTTTTTTTTTTTTTTGAGACAGAGTCTCACTTTGTTGTCCTGGCTAGAGTGAGTGCTGTAGCATCAGCCTAGCTCACAGCAACCTCAGACTCCTGGGCTCAAGCGATCCTCCTGCCTCAGCCTCCCGAGTAGCTGGGACTACAGGCATGTACCACCATCCCGGCTAATTTTTTCTATATATATTTTTAGTTGTTCAATTAATTTCTTTCTATTTTTGGTAGAGACGGGGTCTCGCTCTTGCTCAGGCTGGTCTTGAACTCCTGAGCTCAAACAATCCGTCCGCCTCGGCCTCCCAGAGTGCTAGGATTACAGGTGTGAGCCACCGCGCCCGGCCCATTCTGAGCTATAGGATGGAGCCCCTTTCTGTGAGCACTCAAGAACCACAGTCCCGAGGCCCCCAGAAGAAAGGCACGTTCTACATGTCCCCTTTGTACTGCAGTTCCCAGGCTAGGATCTCACAAATGCCTGTCAGCTCTTACCCTGGCCTACTTGTGGGGTCTGCAGAGTCTGGAGTCTCCTGGCTTTTTGGTTCAGAATAGGTGGAAGGCTCAGAACAGGGAAAGTGAGGAAGTGTTCCTGTCACAAGAGCTCTCAGTCAGGTCCAAAGAGAAGTAGAATAGGTAAGAATAGAGAATCACTTCTGAAAGGGTCTGGATTTGTGCCCAGTTTTGCACTCTTCACTGCCTGCATTATTCCAGAAAGCCTGAACAACAAAGCTGTGTGCTGGGTGTCATCTCTCTCCTTTTATTGAGGTAGAAACTCAGAGACCTTAAGTGACTTACTCAGGGTCACACAGGTTTTGGACTTAGATCTGTCTGATGGCAAGGCTTGTACTTGCTCCCTTACCACGCTGACCCATATAGGAAGAGACGACAGGGAAGAAAGGGACACTGGAGAATCCTGACTCCAGGGCAGACAGCATGTGGCCCTATGAAATCTGAGGCTCTGAATGTCAGACTCAGGTCTTAGACATCTCTTTGCATATGCCCCAGAGTCTTTGTTTCTGGAAAACAATTATCAAGTGAGGCTTGGGCTCCCAGTCTCTTCCTCCTGGAACCAGGGAAGGTCATGTCATGATTAACTTTGTGACACAATTCACTGGAATGAGAAGGGTATTCTTCAATTGTTTTGTGATGCAGAACAAATGCCTCATTAATCAGAAATACATCAACCTGAGCCCAAGTGCTAAGGACATGAGAGAGTAATGAGTTGGCCTCACTGGGGACATAACTGCAGCCACGAGCTTATTCTTCAATGGAGCTCACGGGGCTTGGACTTGAAAGACAGACAATCACAGCGGGGATGAGAGACAAAGCTGGGCAGGAGTCAGGGAGAGAGACGCAGAAAGGAAGAGGAGGAGAAATAGATGGAGGAGGAGGAGGAGGAAGAGGAGAGGGCTCCTGTGGGCCTTCTCCCAACATGTTGGGGAAGGATGGAAAGGCCCAGAAGTTGGAGGATTATAATCCTGGGGCTAAGACATGGAGCCAGGGGCCAGATCTGCTTGGGGTATGGAGCATTCTTCCAGAAGCCAAAAGGCTAATCACAGAGCTGTACAGGTTTGGGCTCTTGGCTCCCAGCGTGGCATCCCCAGGCCCATTCAGATAAGAACACAGAGATGAGACTTCCAGCTCGTGTTCTGACTTCAAATCACAATAGCTATGACTTTATTTGTTCCTTTGCTCACTCATTCCTTCATCCATTCAATTAGTAAACAGTCATTAGGGAAAGCCTTGACTTTGGGCTGTAAAGACATCAGATAAATGTGGTTATCTCATACTGATTAAAAATTCCGATTGACTGCTATGGCACTATAGATTTTTCATGTGTTGAATCACGATGATATAACCCCAATATCCAAACTAAAATACCCAGATTTAGCTGCCTTTTATTTCTAAAACTAAAAAATAAATTATTACACAATTGATGCATTTTATTTGCAAACACAAATTTTAAAACATGAAATTTAGCGGAGGCTAAAAAAAAATCAGAATCATCTGAATCAGCCTTAATCCCTCATCTTAAACATGAAGGGACTGAAGCCTTCTGAGAAGAAGGTTTTGCCCAAAGTTAGCATAGCTATGCCAAGACAAAGAAGGAACTGAACCCCAGAGATCCTGCCTCCTGGCTTCATACGCTTTCCACTACATCATATCATGGAAGCTTCTGGAGCGGAAAGACAGGTGATTTTCCTGGTCATGACAGGGCTCACCTATGATAAGCTTTTAGGAAACAGACCAACTTTCCCAAGCAGGATATAACCAGCAATTTGTTGGGTTCAGAAAGCTGTTCTGAGCATCCACATCCCTGAGTCTCCTCAGCCTTCCTCATCTTCATCCTAGACCAGCACCTGGCTTGAGTCAACATGAAGCCACCCTTCCCTCCAACTCAGAACTCAGTCGCCAGCCCAGTGGGGGGCTCTTAGGAAGAACAAGGGCCTCAGAGAAGGGCTTGGAGACTTTGACAGAAGGGCTGAAAAGCTGACAAGGAGACCTCTCAGGGAACCAAAGGGAAGTAACTTAGACAGCAGAGGGGAACCTTCAATCGAGTGAAGATTTGTCACCTGAGGATAAGATTCTTGGAAGAAAGTTAAATTTTTTTTACTTGGAGATCCTGGGCAGAGAGTCTGGAGGGCAGTCCTCTGTCCCCAGGTAATGAGAGGCAGGAATGAAGAGTCAGGCAGAAAAAGAAAAAAGTACATGGTGACTAGCAGCGTATGTAAGGAAAATAGGGCATGAGTCACTTGAAGTTTGCAGGCAGATGCTGGAACAGTCTGTTTAAAGAAAGAGGAAGGAAAGTGGGGAACACAGACTGCCAGGCAGGAGAAATGCCTCTAAGTCCTTATCTCTGGCCACTGGCTTGAGCCATTTGGGTGTGATGTAGAACCGGAAACTGTGGCAAGGGTGACCGAGCCCCACTTCTGGTATGAGAAAGTTAAACTTGTGTTCAAAATGGATGCAACGTAAAATGAGGCAACACAGTATGATAAGAATTCACTGAAGCTGCCTCACCTTACAGTGTGGGTAACTGAGCCCACTTCCCTGCACTGTGGTGAGGGTTAAATGAGACAAGGGTCAATGACAGCATCAGGGTCAGCTACCAAGTGTCCTCTAAACCACAAAGCCTGGAATGTCTGCTAATTCCTGTGGATTTACTATGGTCCATTGCGTTCCACGGCCCAGCCTCTCTTCTAGGCAAAACCGGCCCCTCACTGCCACCTGCCCCAACAGAGTATTTTCATCACTGCGTTTGTGCCATAGCCCACATCCAACCTGCCTGTTTGTCGTTTTTCAAAGACCAGCTCCTGTTTAAGCTCTGTGGAGCCTTCCCTGCAGTTGCCTCCCTGAACAACAGCCCTATCTTGGCATGAGGGGCTCCACCCCAGGCCCATGGGTGAACTTGTCCAGTCAGTTAGGTTTCAGCAACACAGAAAAGTATTTTCCTTTAAATTCTCTGTGGTGCTTACCTAGTTCTGAGCACAGGTGACAATTAATACTTGATGTATTGATTTCCTGAATTTCTCCAGAGCCCTAGCTTAGTTCTGGTGCTGGGGGTGGGAAAGCAGTAGAAGATGGAAGGTGTACAAGTGATGTCAACTCCCTTCAATCTTTTTCTGCAGAAACACTTGAAAGCATTATAGGAATGGACAGAACCAGCTTTGAACCCTAACTCTGCTAATTCCCGCCTCTGTGACCTTAGACATACCACTTAACTTCTCTAATCCTCAGTGCCTTTCTCTGCAAAATGGGGATATTACATCATAGGGCCGTTATGAGGATTAAATGAGATAATGGTGATTAGGTTCTTCTAAAAATTAGTCATAGGTTATTTTTAGTTCCACCATCTCTAGTTTGTTTTAAATGATTCATGTCTTGATTTCTTTCCTCATGGTACAGACTGCAGTCCTTGACTCTTTCCTTCTTAAAGATATCAGATGGACATCTGAGGGGGACTGAGGAATCTGTATGTGCGGATTGCTTGAGGAGTGAAAGGCAGCATCCAGAAGGGTAGCGACCTTTCAATCCAGTCATTTAGAGGCAGCCTTGCTGCTTTTTAATGCCAGGGACATTTTGACATACCCGTCCCTCCCCATGTTCCCTTACCAAGTCATAGGGACGACAGACACCGTCACTGCTCTCCTGCTCCTATTCCACCCTGGAGCCTGGCCCACATCAAAATGGCCACTTTCTGGCCAGGGGTAGTAGTGCCAAGGCCAAAAGGAGGCTGCTAGTGAGTGTCAACTAAACACGGTTGAAACAGAGACCAAGAAGTTCTGGTAAGGGGTCCAGGCACTGAAGTACAAACCAAAAACCAGCAGGTGTTGAAATTCAAGTGGTTGCTATGAGAACAAGGTGTGTCAACAAATGCCACCAAGGATCAAAGCAGATGGAGGAGCCAAGGGAGGGGTAGCCCTAGGAGCTCACATCTCATTCTTTGGGTCCCAAATTATCATTCGAACTAGTTTTTTATTCTTTTAACACACATTTGTTCCATGAGAATGCAAAGAGAATTGATTCTTCATTGAACACCTGCTATGTGCTTAGCACATTCATGTGTATGTTATTTCATTTAATTGTCAATAAAAATATTGAAATAGCCTTATGTAATGTGACTCTGACCACATCTTATACACTCTTCTCTGCCCTTCCTTCCCTCACTTTGCTCTGCCACACTGCCCTCCAACCTGTGTTTCAAACAACGCAATCTCACTCCTACCTCAGTGCCTCTGCACTTACTGTTTCCTCTGTCCAGAATATTTTTAGCCCCAATATTCATATGGCTTCTCCTTTCCTCCTTCAGATCTGTGCTAATACATGCCATATTCTCAGAGAGGCCTATCTTATTAACTCTGTGTTGAAATAGCAAGTCCCCACCGTAGTATTCCATATCTTCTTTTCTGTTTTTTTCCTTTCATGAAATTATGGGTATATGATCCATATATATTTTTTATTATTATGCTTTTTAATATTTGTCACCCTTCACTAGAACCTAAGCCCTTTGAGGCAGAGCAGGGTTATATCCTAGCACTTAGAACAACACTTGCCATATAGCAAACAATAAATGTTTACTGAAAGAATGGATGAATGCATGAATAGAGATTATTTTTGTCCTTTTACCAGTGAGGAAACTGAGGCTCAGAAAGGTGAGATCCTATGGCCTGTGTTTATCCAGCCAGCGAGCTCCGAGCCAGGATCCAAGCCTGATCTGCCAACTTTAGAGCCGCCCCAGCCCATTCCACACCCATCATGCCCAGGCAATGCAAGGGAGGCAGCAGGGCATAGGACTGCATCAGGCTGACATTGAGTGAGAAGGACAAGCTGAGAAGTCCCCATGAGACAATTTTGAAGAATTGGAAAGCAGTGCTTGAAACATATTCCTGCGAACTGTAATATTCCTGCAAATCTGAAGCAGCTTAGGCCATAGTTAGTTTTCATATCCGAGGCCCAAATTGATCAGATATGAGGTTAATGGTTATGTGATCCCACTCTGTTCTTTGTGTAAATTACATATTATTATCATCAGCCTCATTTATAGGTGAACAATTAGGTTCAGAATAGTTGAAACTATTTTTTGTTGTTTTTTTAGGTTTTCTTAGATAGTGTCTTGCTCTGTCACCCAAGCTGGAGTACAGTGATGTCACCATAGCTCACTGCAACCTCAGACTCCTAGGCTCAAGCAATCCTCCTGCCTCAGCCTCCCAAGTCCCTGGGACTATAGGTGCATGCCACCATGCCTGGCTAATTTTTCTATTTTTTTATAGAGACAGCTATATTGCTCAGGCTGGTCTTGAATTCCTGGCCTCAAGCAATTCTCCCACCTCGGCCTCCCAAAGTGCTAGGATTACAGGTGTGAGCCAACACATCCAGCCATGAAACATTTTTCATGATCACACAAACCACATCTGGTGACTCTCATCCCATGCCCCTTCCTTTGTTCCTCTCTGCCTTTCTCTTAGTACCTGGATCCCTCTGGCCACCTGGGAAAGCCCGTGTCAGGCTGCTCCCCACCTGGCTAGGGTGGACCCTCAGCCAGCATGCTGAGGTCACCCTGATGTGACAGGGCACAGGCTGCCAACTTGGCTCTGGACTCTGAGCACGCTGCCAGCCTCTGCCAGCTCCTGCCAGCTCTGGCCCCTGCAGGGCCAGTCAGCTCATTCTCTCCAGATGGAGGGAGGAATGGGGAATCCCCATGGCAGGAAACTGAGGTGTTCTATCCCGTGAAAAATCACAGAAGGCCCTAATTTGAATTCCTCACCCCTTGCAAGTGTGTGGAAGTGCTAGAATCATTCCCAGTTATGTGGCTTGGAGACAGGACAGCTGGTAATAAGAACAATGCCTGGCCTTGATCCTGGGGAGCTGGGAAGGACATCCCCTGGTCCACAGTGAAAAAC
This sequence comes from Avahi laniger, assembly GCA_963575035.1. Taxonomy (NCBI): domain Eukaryota; kingdom Metazoa; phylum Chordata; class Mammalia; order Primates; family Indriidae; genus Avahi; species Avahi laniger. Next base: position 9,551 of record CAUYSK010089200.1, read on the forward strand.
ACCTTGGCCAGGGCTTCGGCAAATGAGCAGTTGTGGTGATTTGGACAGGGACTGGATAGAAGTCTGTTTGTTCTGACAGTAAAGAAAGTGTTTATGAAGCTAACAAGAAATATAAACAAGAACTGGAGGGGAATGCCACTGCTTCTAAGCGTGCTTGATATGCTAATTACAAATTATGCTTATCTTTTTGTATTAAAGCCGGTCCCCTCAGGAATTTATATGTTAGCTTGTTGCTATGAGTACTTGAAAGATATTAGATGGGCTTTCTTTAAAAATATGTTATAGTTTAGGCAAGCATTACCATCTATTTACTCATTCATCCATTTATTTAATAAATATTTACCGAACTTTTATCCTGTAACAGGAACTGCGCAAAGTACTTGGGGGAAAATAGGGAGTGGAACAGAGGAGGCCTCTGCCCTCAGGAGCTGCTGTTCTAGCCAAGGAAACTCGGTTCTGGTAGGACAGAGATGGCGTAGGCTGCTGTAGTTGCAGAAGCAGAGTGAGGACGTCTCAGAAAGCATGCTGAAGGAAGGCCGGCCTCCATGCGCCACCCGGGTGCACCAGGCAGTGTGCTAGGCCACACAAGAACTGGTGCCCAGGTCCTTTTAGGCTTTACTTGCAATGCCCGAGAGTTCTAAGTTCAAATCCTGACCCTGCCACTTATTAGCTATGTGACACAGATGAGTCACATAACCTCAGCTGAGCCTCAGAGGATAAATCTGTAAAAAAGGGACAGTAATTTGAATCTTGTGGGATTCGATGTATTAAATGAGATAATAGACATAAAATGATTGTCCCAATACAGAAAACAGCATGTGATAGTCAATATTATTATCAGCTTCTATCTCTATAATATAAGAAGGCCTGTAATATCCTGAGCTTTCATGTTATTCCCCTTAGCACATGCAGACGTGCACACATACAGAAAAATATGTTATTTGTGTGTCAACACATGCACATATCTTCACTACGTACAAATATATTAGCCCGTGAACCCGCAAGGTAAGTATCTACATATTTACAGACACACACACATGTAAATGCACTCGCTTTTCCGTATGGCTGCATTTCCTTTTCCAGGCTTTCTTCACCCCCACGTGTACAGGCTTCGTTTCATCCTCCTCCAAATTCCAAACATGAAGGACATCAGGACAAGTCACTTTCCTTGTCTGGTTTCTTCAGTTCCCTCAAGGACAGGGTAGGACTTAGTGATCTTTAAGACCCACTCGTTTGCTGTAGCTCTCCCTTGTTTATATGTGTTTATTTCTTTTTATTCCCTCCAGTCACTATTTTTCTCCTCTCCACACTCACCTCCAGGGAAACATTCCACAAAAGGTCCCTATGATTCCGAGTTTACTCAAACAAGGAATTTTCACGCTTACTTTTCAAGCTTTGACTCCTGGGATGCCTCCTGGGGTTCCTCATGCTTCCCTTCCAGTAAACTCCAGGATCTAACCCCCAAGGACTTTGCCAGCTTAATCATTGTTCTCTCTCAACTTGGTCACTCCTGTCACAATGCCCTTTCATCTACATGACATCTTTGGGCTTCTCTAGAATAATTATAATGGAAGGTGGGAGAGCTGTGGTCCTCAGTGGTGAGCCTTGTCAGTGGGTCCTGCTCAGACCTTCATCCAGAGCACACCTCCAGATACAGGCAAAAGTGCAAGCACTTGCTTGCCTTCCCAGACAGACGCAAATATGCTCATACGCCCACTTTATTTTATCTGCTCTTTTCTTTCTGCTGCCCTTTGACCTCATCACGTCCAGTCAACCTCTGGCAGAAGAGCAAGTTGCACTCGGCTGCTTCAGTGCTGTTGTATTGTGTTCTGCTTCTCATTCATAAGGTCTTTATTTCCAACCAAAATGAACCTGAGATCCTCATTTTTCACTCCCCTTTCCAGGTATTTAACAGAAAACAAACATCATGTCAGTAAATCAGATCTAGGAGGTTGGTGGATAAACAGAGAACTGGTCCCCCCTAAAAAGAAGCTATTAGGAATTTCTTGGATGGGCTAGGAGAGAGCAGTGGACAGCTGTAGGAAGTCTAGATTGTTGGTCTATTTTCTAAGCAAATGCAATTCGACTACTTAGAATACAGACCAGAACAGAAATAACCCTGGAAACTACCTTAACCACAGCTCTGTTCTATTCCCGACCCCCTAACCTCCTGGGATCACCTTTATCACAGCCTATACTATTTTTACATATGATTTTTTGGCTTACCTGTGTATCAGCCAAGAAACAGGTGGCACAGTCAGAGTGGGTAATTTAAGGTAAGTTTAACAAAAAATAACCATTCGTATAGATGTGAGCAGAGCTTAGGGAAACCAAAAAGAGAGAGCACAGTACCCCAGAACTAGTAATAGTGGCCATCCTTGCAACCCCAGGCCTGTAGGGACAAGGATGGGAGTGGTTACCTGAGAGGAGCTGTGACCCCTGATAGAGGGACTCGGCTAAGCCTTGGTGTCTCTGCTCGGAGGGAGCTGGAAGTAAATATCCTGACACCATTGTCCTCCCACCTTCTGATCTGCCAGTGCTTCCAACTGGCCAAACCCAACCAGAGGCCAGTAAGCAAGAGAGCTCACTAAAGTGGTTCAGGGGCCTTCTAGAACACCGAGCGGGGTCAAGAAGAGTAGAAGGTGACTCTCAGGGTTGATGGAACATGTCAAGCCAACAGCTTGTCTCCCTCTCCAGTTTGTAAGCCTGAGTCCCATACTCAAGCCCTGAGAAATATAATAGAAAGAGCTCCATAAACTCTGAATAAATGAATGGATGGAAGGAGGCTGAATAGATGGGTAATTAAATGACCACGTGACTGAACGTCTGACTGAATGAAGACAGGAGGACAAAGTTTTCCCTACTGCAGTTCTTTAGATGAGCTGCTCCGGTATCTACCTACGAACAATTTGTAATTAAGACATCAGATTTTCTTCTAGAGGCCTTGAAAGACTTTGTCTCTTCTGCAGCTTAAGCAATCTGCATGGACGCTCGTGTACAGGATGAGATTGCTTCTTTCATAGCAGAGATTAAGCACCTCCCACTCCCTGTTCCAAAGATCTCAAATTCTGAATTAAGATAGACATGAATTAATGAGTTCTTCATGTAACAAGAAAAACCTCTTTTAATAACTGGGAGTTAAACAGAGTTTGGATCCCTGCTGATCTTATTGGCAAAATTAAATAAAAGTGACATTCTGCTGGCCCAAGCAAATTAGCAGCCAGCCTGTGTAAAGGCTCAGTTAACCCGAGACATTGTGTGATGTATTACCCATTGTTTGACGTACTTTCATAAGAGCAAGACGAAGTGTCCCATCCTTTAGACTCTGGTAATGTGCCTCATTGTTAAATTCAATAGGAAAAGCGATTCATACTGTGGTATGATTGAAAAGAAAATTGAATCCTTTTGATGTTATAAATGTGTCTATTACTGCGTGTGCACACAAATTTTCCATGGAAATTATGGTGAAAGTAGTGATTCTCCTCGAAAAATGCATTAGTGTTGACACGTTCAATTTTATCTGCATCAGAATATAAATACCCTTTAACCATGGTCAAATTGTGCGGAATCTATATACCACATCTGCATAAGTCACTTGTCTATCCATCTATCGAAAAGAAAAACTGCATTGAGCTCTGAGAGCTATCCTGGTTCTCCATTTGCAGTTCTAAAAATATATATTATTAAAAACATTGGTGCAGGATTTGTGTGAGGTCTTTTTAATTTAAAAAAAGAAAAAAAACAGTTTCATGAAGCAAAGGTCTGTAATTGCATGTCCTGATTGCACAAAGCAGGTTTGAAAGCTAGGAAAGACCTGGCGAGCTGTTGTCTGAGTGTCATGCTAGCTAGCACTGGCCACCAGGCCATCACTGGCCGTGCACTAACCGAGTGGTCATGGAACCCGCTTACAAGGAAGTGTGCGATGTCAGGACATATTGCTCATCGTGGGTCTTGGCTCTTTCTTTCCGGCCAAAGAGGCCAGTAAAATGCCTGTCGCCTCTTGCCTCCCCCTCTAAGTCCTATCCCTTTTCTGCTCTGCTCCATTGTCTTCTCCCTCCCTAGATGTGGAACACAAGGAAGCCCCTTCTCCTCTCTGGGCTTCAGTCTCTTCTTCTCTATGTCAAGAGGATGGTATCTACCTCCTTCAAAATTAAATATTTGCTAATATTTAAACACATTATGCCCTTATATTTTTTTCCTTCCTATATCAGTCTGGACCCTTTTGGTCGCAAACAGTAGAAAATTTAACACAAATGGCTTAGGGAAAATGAGAATTTATTGCTCCTTTCCCTTCTCCCCTACACAAAACAATTCAGGGGCAGATCTGGAGTGAGCATCATCACCAGACCTGGGTCCCTCTCTGGCTCTTGGCTCTTCTCTCTTGGTGTCAACTCTGTCCCCGAACTCTCCTGGTGATCCCTTCTCCAGGTGACAGGACAGCTACGGTCCTGTTCATATCCTTTCTACTCCGAATTCAGCAGCATGAAAACCTAGGAATGCATTTTGAGCGGTAATCCTGGACCTGGCTCTCCTTGGGCTAAATCAAGTTAGTGCTCATCCCTGAACCAATGACTACAGCTGGAGACATCAGATGCTCTGATTCGCTAAGCTGGAATCACATCTACCCTCGGACTCGAGGGTAGAGCCAACTCCCCCCACGGCACATGGGCTGAGACTATGAGAAGTGTAGTCATGCCAAGAAAAAAGCACACTCCTGTTATTAAAAGAAAGGTAAACATGCACTGGCGGGGGCGAGGAGACAGATCTGCCATAGTGTGTCTATGCAAGCAGTTCCCGCCACTTGAAATACCTCCTTTTCCTTGTCACTCTAGTGAATTCTCACTTATCTTTCAAGATCAAGTTCAAATAACTTCTCTTCACTGAGCCTTCCCAAATCCCTATGTGTCTTCCATCCTTTCTTAGCAGTGAAATACACCTCTGCTATAGAACCCATCATAGCATACCCCTCTTTAACAAATACTTACTGAACACCTAGTCAGCACAGGAGAGGGTCCTGGCCTCTTCAAGTGGGACCTTGGTCTGAGAGCCACCCATCTGACCTTGACTAGAAAACATTAGCCCAGACAGTCTCTCACAATGCTTCCAGGGACAAAGCTTTCAGGCATCGAGAGGCAAGGCTGGCCTTCTCACAAACACTCTCTGTTCCCTCTCATACCTGATTTTCACTCCTTCACCTCCTAACCTATTCCATGTTCAATGGAAGTTGGGTTCCTTTGATGCATCTTCCATTTCTGGTCTTGTGTTCATCATTCTTGCTTGAAGAGAGAATTCTCCCTCCCTTGTCCCTTCCCTTGTTTAATCATTTAGTGTCCCTTGCCTCACTCACCCAGGAGCCCTCTCTGCTTTGGGTTACTTTCAATAACTGACGTGCCCAGCTTACATCCAGTCCTGAGGTCATATGTTGGTACTCGTTTCGTGCCCTTCCAACAGTTCCCCATCACTCACTGGCATCACCAGTGTAATGCTGAAGGACAGGGACACACACACTATTTCTAAGCCTAATCAACAAGCTTGGCGAGCATCATCAGTAACAGTCTGACCCTACCAGAAGGCGGGTATATGGGGTTAAGTACATGGAAACAAACAGGCATGGGTTTGAATCCCAGATCTGCTGTTGGTTAAGCCATAAAGGGAAGACTTTATAGCTATGTCTTCAACAAATATTAACTGTGTACCATCCACTGTGTATCATCATTGTCGAGGGCATTGGGGACACAGTGGTGAACCAAACCGCTTCACACACATCTTCTGCATCCAATAGTTGAAACAGAAGGAAAGGTCTGAAAAACAGCAAAATGTATTACAAATTGTCTCTTTATACCCCCCATCATTTTGGGGAATTAAAGCCTGCATTCCTTCCTGAGGTCAGTAATCAAAGGGGCAGAGAAATGTCCTTTGTTCTTTGTTTTCTAGTATCTTAAACCACAGGAGTTGGCTCAACAGAATTGTCTAGGGGTCATGAGATCATCTTCACCAGAGATAAGGTCAACCAAAACCACCAACTACAGTTAAACAATAACCTAAACCCACAGTATGTGACATTGGTCACATAGACCCGAGCCCAACCTCAAAAACCTTGTTTTTAAAAGCCCTGTATTTCTGCTTAAACGTAGGACGGTGGTCTTTTGAGACCCTGGTCTGCCACCCTCCGCCTTCTTTTTCCTTTCCTCAAACCACTTGTCCTTATGCTTCATTCTCACTAATTTGGCCTTGGGGAAAAGTACCGAACTTTCGGTGACGTGGTCAGTTTTACGGACAAGGGCTATGATTTTTATTTCAGTAATATTAGTAATGATTCAGTGTCTGGCATCTAATAAACACTAAACCCACACATGTGATATAAAGTTGAGAAACAAAACCATAATGGAGCTACTTGCCCCACGGCTCTTATCATAGATATTTTTATCTAATTGCTCTGAATCTTTGCAGAAGGTGACACAGGTATTTCTGTGGGTCCTCAGGACAATGCGCTGAGGCAGCACTTTATCAGTGCCGCTGCAAGGGCCCAGCGAAGCCCCATCCTGGACTGAGTCACCCTTCATAGGCAGCTCTCTTTGGGAAGTGGGGCCTGTCCTTTCTTACGATACAGAACCTCTTCTTCTAACCCACTCGACATGTGCCCCAGTCAGGTTCATCAGGAGCCACCAGAGCAGGCCACATTATATTAATAGAATCAGAAACTCTCTGAGCTAGAAGACTCACTAGACTTCACTTTATCTGATTCCCTGTTTAGTGTGAACATGCTCAGCCTGTGGCTGACCCAGCTCTGTGTCCACACCTCCAATGGGCTCTACTTCAAAGTAGCCCATTTGATGCTTATACAGGTCTGGCTGAGCTGGGATCTGCTTCCTTTCGGTTTCTACCCATTGACTTTGGTTCTGTTGTGAGAAGTCTCCCAAACTATACTTACCAATGTCCTTCGTTAATTCACTCAATGCATATTTATTGAGTATCTATGTGCCAGAAACTTTTTGGGTGCCTGGGATAAATCAGTGGGTAAAAAAAAAATGCAGAGATCCTTATTTCTATGGAAGGAATCTGGAGGAGGAAGTTCTAGGTAAATAAACAGTCAGTGCAAAGGCCCTGAGGTACAAGTGTTGTTTAACTTATTAAAGGAAGAGCAAAGATGAATATTGTGGCTGAGAGGGAGAGTGAAGGGAGTGACACCAGAAAGATACCAGGGTCAAGTCGTGGACAGCCGAGTAGACCACTGTGAGGACTTTGACCTGTACTCTTCAACTCACCATCCAAATCCTGAGTGATCCTACTGTGGACAGAATATTCATTATCAGTCTTTGGAAAAAATGAGGCTAACACTTGATTTGCTTCAAGAATACTGAGTGCTCACCAAATTACCACCTTCCCCTCATTAATTTATCCCAGGCTGTAGAAGTGGATTTCTGTTTCAGTTCCCTATTAAAAATTGTTATTTACCAGATGATTCTGCTGAAACCTTTCAAATAGCCTATAGCTCCTGGGTGGGGGTCAGAGAGGGATAAAAATGAAGGGGCGGAAGGGTCCGGGAGGGGGTGAGTAGAGTTTAGTGTTCAAAAAGAGGGTCTATGAGTCCTGGTTCTAGGTTTGAATCCAGGCTCTGCCACTTCCTCTCTATGTAGCAATGGGTAGTTATTCATTTGCTCTGAGCCTTATTTTCCTCATCTGTAAAATGGCAACAAGAATGCATGTTTCACAAGGCACTATGATGTTGTCTGAAAACTTTCTAGCATGGAATAATCCCTCACTAATTCATCACTGTTACTCTACTGGCTGTTTCTTGCAAGTCCTTTCCATCTGGGTTTGGGACACAGTTCTTTATCCTTCCTTGATAGAGATGACATTGGCAGAGGTCCATTTTCTCAGAGCCGGGCTGCTCCTGCATACTTGGACTCCCAGCGTCACCAGTCACCCAGGTTTGGCTGCCTCTTACCCACTGGCTGCACTCCTACCCTAGAGCTGACTCGGACCCTTATTGGCTCGAAAACCCTGTCTGAGATATGCCCGGTGTCACCATATATATTCAGACATGGAATACTTGGCGGCTGGCCACTCTTCCTCACTAGGAAACAAGCAGAGAATTTTCTTATTTACGCCCGCATTCGTCCATCCTTTCTCATCCCCATGTCCACTCTCCAAGCTTGGCTGGATGCGCAGGATCTCGCGGCCAAGCCTTAGCAGAATCACGACACCTGCCTGCCACATTCTTCCTTACCCAGAAAGCAGTTTATGAGGTGTAGCAAAACCCTTCCTTGGACGTCCTCGTGCTGATCTTGTCTCCAATTCACCTCCAGGATAAAGCTAACCAGGTCAGTGACCTTTCTCTAAGGAAAAACCAGAGAATTTCTCTGCCTCTCGCTCCTTTCTGTCTCTTTCCATGTGGTCGTCTCTGCCTCTCTCCCCGGCGTGTCATGTGAGTATTGCCTTGTGAATTGTTCAGAATCCAAGTCTGGGTGGGATATTTACCCAGAGCGAATTATGGCTGGATGCATTCCTATGTCAACATGTGCCACACTCATTTCTTATAAAGTAGTTCATTATTCTGTGGGGCATAAATAGTATTACCAGATTGATATGATTAAAGCTAGTGAGTCATTAATTAGCATCTAATTAAAAGTGATGAGCTACATACCCATGTACAGTAGCTAATGTTATGTTTTCCTTGAAAAAGAAATGATTAAGTGTACAGCAATTGTGTTTTCAAAGAAACCACACCAAACCATGTGTTCAGTTCTCTACAGATGCAGGGACAACGTCTGCCTTGGGGCATCAGAAAATTGAGTTTACTACTCTCCAGAGACGTGGGTGCCAACATGGGCCAGGGTCTTTCCAGCCACAGGAAGCCAGATAAAGCTTTGCATGATTTCCAGAAATAGCCACAGGGAAGCCATCAAGACAGCTCTGGGGGCTCGAGCTCCTTTGGCTGTGTCTCCTTCTGTTCAACCTTCTGCTGTGCTAGCCACTCACACTGCCAAGTGTTCCCACATTCTTTATCTAATTCAATTCTCACATTATTCACATGCCCATTTTATATAGCAGAAAACTAAATCCCAGACAGGATGCAGTTGTGGCTGATTTAACGACAGGAGAATTTCTGAAGAAGCACAAGGACACATTCAATCCATCCATGCTGGACATTCCAGGCGTCTAAAGCCTGAGCTTGACGTCTCCATGCAGCCTCCTCTCCCTATTCCTTCCTTCCTACCTAGTAGTTCCAGCTGAACTATCTTCACTGTGTTTTCCTAATGATGCCATTCTGCTCACAGCCAACTAAGAAGTCTCTCTCTCTATCCTCCACCCAATCGCGCCCCACTTAAACGCCTGGATGCAGGCCAGCTCTAATTTCACTCATCCAGCTTGACTAACCCATACTGTAGTTATCTTTCCACTCAGTAAATGCTTAGTAATTTGTACAACAGACCCCAAACCGGAAAAAGACCAGAGTTCACCTGACTCAAACTCTAGTATGCAGATATTTCTGTTACAGCATTCCTCACATGTAGTCACTGAGCCTTGTTTTACAGCAACGGAAAGTTCACTGCTTTCATTTTTATTAGGCATCACCCCTGATTATCAAAGTAATACATGACAATTGTCTGGAAGGCAGCAGGAAAAATAACAATAGTTACTCCTATAGAAGGGACTAGCACAGGAATAGGAATAGGAAGAGAGCAGGTCAGAATTTCAAGGAGAACTTTTATGTGTCATTTATATCTTTTACATCACTATTATATTCATGGATTGCTTGTGTAATAAAACAATACATAAATAAAAGTGACACAGTCACATTGGAGGAGTCTTATATATTTAAAGGAAGGATAAATAACACATAGGACAAAAAATAACTCTCTTGCCTATAGATAACTGCTATTATGTTTGGTATTTTTCTTCTACTTTGTTTTTATTAAATTCTATACTTAGATATCATAATACTGTAGAAGAATTTTGCATCCTTTTTTGCTTAATATTTGAACATATGTATCTCCCATATTATTAAAAAAGTTTTTGTTAACACCAATTTTAATTACGGCATAAGGGATGAAACATCGCCCATGTAATCTTTCCCTATGGTTGGACATGCCTGTTTCCAACATTTTTGCAGTATAAATATTGCTGAGGAAAACATCTGTTTTTAATTGGAAAGTTTAAATTATTTATATTTCTTGTCATAACTGGTATCCTCATTTGTTCTTGTCTTGTTATGTTTATTATATTTGATCCTTCCTCTCTGTTTCCTTTGGATCATTCTCTTTTTCATTATTTTTCCCCTATGGTAGTTTTTTTTTTTTTTTAAGAGACAGAATCTCGCTATGCTGCCCAGGCTGGAGTACAGTGGGCAGCTACAGCTTCCAAGTCCTGGGCTCAAGCGATCCTCCTACCTCAGCCTCCTGAGTAGCTGGGACTACAGGCATGCGCCACCGTGCCTGCCTCCCTGTGGTAGTTTTACAGGTATATGTTTTGCTTTTTACTCTGTTAAATGTTTCCTTTTAAATTTAGTACTTAATGGTGAACTATTCAGAGTTCTCTCCTAAAGATTCTAATTTTATTTCTTCTGTGCAATGTTGAGCGGCTAATTCTGCTGTTAAACCCATCTACCAAATTCTTAGTTTCCGTTCTTATATTGTTCTTGATTCTACAATTTCAGTTTGATCTTTTGCCATAGATTTTATTTCTCTGGAATATTTCTCAGCCTGTTTTTTGCAGATTCTCAAAAGATATTCTTCATTTGATTAAAAAATTTTTATCAATTTTTGTCCTTTTTAAGGTTGAAGTTATGATATTAGGTAAATATAGATTTAGAATTTTTATATCTCAGTGGGGGAATTTGGCATTTGTCATGAATTATCCGTTTACTTTAAGTATATTTGTCTTTAAAATGTCCTTGTGTGATATTACTGTGGCTACATCAGCGTTTTTTCTCTTCTTTTTGAAGTATAAATGACATAAAGTGAAATGTAAAGTCTTAAAGTATTGCACTTCAGTGGGTTTTAACAAATTTATATACATGTGTAACTCACATCCCTATTAATATACAAAACATTCTCATCACCCTAGAGAGTTTACTAATGCCACTTTCAAGTCAATCTTTTTAAAATTCTTTTACTGTAGTTGAGTACTTTTGCATGTGTGTGTGTGTATATATCCATATACATATATATACACATATATGTGTGAGATATATATATATATCACACATACATGCACTACAGTATATACTCTTTTGTGTCCAATTTATTTCACTTCACCAAGGGTAATGTCTATGAAATTCACCAACGTTGTACCAGATATTTGTGGTGATTTTTGTTCCTGAGTAGTGTTCCATTATATAAACATATCATCATTTATTATGCATTCATCGGTTGATAGACATTTGTATTACTTCCAGGTTGGGACTATTATGAATAAATCTTCTATAACATTCTTGTACAAGCATTTGTACAAACCTAAGTTTTCATTTCTCTTGAGTAAATGCCTAGGAAAGGGTAAGTGTATATTTAATTTTGTAAGAAACTGCCATACTATTTCCAAAAAGGATGGACCATTTTACACTCCTACCACAAATACATGAGAGTTCTGTTTGCTCCACATTCTCAGGTTCAGGAAGTTCCTTTCTATTTTCAGTTTTCTGAGAGATTTTTATCATGAAGGTATATTGAATATTTTCAATGCTTCTCTGCAGCTACTTATCATCTGACTTTTCTTCTTTAATTTGTTCATGAGTTTCCTTTAGTCTATTAATTAACATTTTAATGTTAAATGAACCTCATATCTCTAGAACAAATCTCACTTGGTCACAATATATTACTAATTTTATATATTGTTGAGTTCGATTTGCTAATATTTTATTAAGAATTTTGTGTCTTTGTTCACAAGAGATTGTGTTCTGTAATTTTCTCATTTAGAAGAGTCTTTGCCTGATTTTGGTGTCAAGATTATGCTGGCTTCATAAAATGACTTGAAAAGCGTTACTTTTTCTCTATTTCTATAGAATTTTCACAGTATTCGCATTATTCTTTCTTAAATGTTTGCTGGAATTCACTAGTGAAGCCATCTGAGTGTGGAGTTTTCTTTACAATGTTACCAAATACGAGTTCAATTTATTTAACAGATATGAGGCTATTCAGATAGTGCATTTCTTTTTGTGTTAGTTTCAGTAATTTTCATCATGAAAGGAATTTATCCAATTCATTCAAAGTAGCGAATTTATTGGCATAAAATATTTCATGATATGCCCTTATCCTCTTAATGTCGATAGTATTTGTAGTGATATTCCCTCTGTCATTTCTGATATTGGTAAGCTGTTAATTTCTCTCTTTTTTCTTGATCAGTTTAGCCAGAAGTTCATAATTTTTTGTTTTATCTTTCCTTCAAATACAAACTTTTAATTTCATTGGTTTTCTCTATTGTTTGTCTAGTTTACATTTCATTGATTGTTCTTTTATCTTTACGATTTTCTTCCTTCTTAATTTGATTGAATTTGCTCTTATTTTTCTAGCTTCTTAAGGTGAGAGCTTGGATTATTGATCTGTTTTTCTTTTTAAGTTACTTTGTGCTATGGTCTGAATGTTTGTGTCCCCCTAAAATTCATATGTTGAAACTGAGAGTTGGAGCTGGGCTGGGCACAGCGCCTCTTGCCTGTAAGTCCAGTGCTTTGGGAGGTTGAGGCAAGAGGATTGCTTGAGGCCAGAAGTTTAAGACCAGCCTGGACACTTAGCAAGATCTCATCTCTACAATAAATAAATTAGCCAGGCGTAGTGGTGCAAGCCTGTAGTCCTTGCTACTCGGGAGGCTGAGGCAGGAGGATCTTTGAGGTTGCAGGGGGCTATGATGACGCCACTGCACTCTAGCCTGGGCAACAGAGTGAGACCCTGTTTCTAAAAAAAACAAAAAACAAAAAAAACTAGGTGAAAATAAGTGGGCTCTGGGGAAGCGATAAGGAGTGATAAGGGTTGTGAGGGTGAAGCCCTCATTTATAGATTTAGTGCCCTTATTAAAGCTGCCTTGCCCTTTCCACCATGTGAGGACACAGTGAAAAGGCGCCATCTATGAGCCAGGAAATGGGTCTTTATCAGATGCTGAATTTGCTGACACCTTGATCCAGGACTTCTCAGCCTCCCGAGCAGTGAGAAATGAATTTCTACTGTTTATAAACCACTCAGTCTGTAGTAATGTTCTAACAGCCCAAATGGATTAAGACAGTTTAATTGAGATTGAATTTAAAATACAATAAAACGAGTTATGAAATGTACATATACCTATGTGACCACTACCACAATAAATATATCGAATATTTTTATCTATCCAAAGAGTTTTCTCACGCCCCTTTGCAGGAAATCCCCCAACTTCAAGGCAATCACCATTGTGTTTATTTTCCATGATAGTTAAATATCTTCTTGTGTGACACTTTTTCATTAACAAATTAATTTTGAGATTCGTACATGTTATGGTTTGGATCAGTAGTTTGTAGTATTCCATTTTATAAACATAACAAGTTTGTTTATTTACTTACCTATTGATAGGCATTTGGGCCATTATAAATAAAGTTGCTTTGAATTGTTATGCACAAGCTTCTTTATAGACATATAGTTTTATTTCTCTTGGGTATATATTCAAAAGTAGAATTACTAGATCATAAAATAAACATGTGTGGGCCAGGCGCTGTGGTTCATGCCTGTAATCCTAGCACTCTGGGAGGCCGAGGTGGGCAGATTGTTTGAGTTCAGGAGTTCGAGACCAGCCTGAGCAAGAGCGAGACCCCCGCCTCTACTAAAATTAGAAAGAAATTAATCGGCCAACTAAAAATATATAGAAAAAATTAGCCGGGCATGGTGGCGCATGCCTGTAGTCCCAGCTATTCAGGAGGCTTAGGCAGAAGGATCACTTGAGCCCAGGAGTTTGAGGTTGCTGTGAGGTAGGCTGACGCCACGGTACTCACTCTAGCCCGGGCAAAAGAGAGAGACTCTGTCTCAAAAAAAAAAGATTAAAAAAAAAAATAAGCGTGTGTGTACATATAAGTTTATGTGTATAGGTATACATATATACATATAACATCATAAGAAAATAAAAAATGTTTTCTAAAGTTTTTGTACTATTCTATACTCCTACCAGCATTGTGTGAAAGTTTTAGCTGCTCTACATCTTTGTCAAAACTTGGTATTAACGTTGTTTTTAATTTTAGCCATTCTAGTGGGTATCTAGTACTACGTCCTTGTGATTTTAATTGGCCTTTTCCTGATGACTAATGCTGACCATGTTTTCCTGTGCTTATTGGCTATCCATATATATTTATTTATTTATATATTTATATTTATATATATATAGTGTGTGTGTGTGTGTGGTAAATGTCTCTTTGAATATTTTGCTCATTTATCATTGAGTTATATTATTATTATTAACTTGTAAGATTTGTTTATATATTTTGGGTACCAGTCTTTCAGCAGATATATGTTTAATGAATATTTTCTCCTAGTCTATGACTTGCCTTCTCATTTTCTTAATGGTACTTTTGAAGAGTAGATTTTCATTTTTATAAAATTCAATATATCCTTCCTTTCTTTCATAGCTTGTGCTTTTTGTTTCCTAAGACATCTTTTCTGCCATAAGATCACAAATATTTTTTGATGTTTTCTTGTAAAAGCTTTATATTTTCAGTTTTATGTTTAGGTCTAGGATCCATTTTTATTTCATTTTTCTGTACCGCATGAGGTACAAGTCAATATTGGTTTTTTGTTTTGTTTTGTTTTTATTTTTCACTACATAGGTATCCAGTTGTTCCATCTTCATTTGTTGAAAAGCCTATCCTTTTTGTTGAATTACTCTGGTGTTTTTGTAAAAATAACTGTCATATGCATGGGTCTATTTCTGGGCTCTAATCTGTCCCATTCATTTATATGTCTCTCTTTATGAAAATCCCATTTAGGTCTTAACTACTAAGGATTTCTTGTACGTCTTGAAATTAGACGGTATAAGTCATTTAAATTTGTTCTTAATTTTCAGATTTATTTTGGTTATTTTTTTGGTTTCATTGATTTTCCTCTATTGTTTATTAATTTCATACATTATATTAAATTTCATTCTCATTGTTATATCTTTCATTCAATTTGTTCTTTCTATCTTCTTAAGATGGAAGCGTACATCATTGGTTTTAATCTTTTTTCTTTTCTAAAATAAACAGAACTAAAAATTTCTCCTTAAGCATTGTTTTAGTTGAAGTCATAAATTTTGTTATATTATAATTATTATTCAATCCAAAATATTTACTAATTTTCCTTGCGATTTCTTCTTTGACTTTTGTTATTTAGAAATGCATTGCTTAATTTCCAAATATTTGTGGATTTCCTAGATACCTTGTTTTACAGTTCAATTTTGTTGTAGTGCAATAATATTTGTGTAGAATTTCAATCCTTTGAATTTTACTTAGACTTTGTTCATGGCCCAGCATATGGTATATCTTGGTGACTGTTCATATGCATTTGAAAAAAACATATCCTCTGCAGTTGTTGAGTTATATATGTGTCAATTAGGTTACTTTGATAGTGCTTTTCAAATCTATATTCTTACTAATTTTTGTCTAATTATTAAATCAGTGACTGTTCAGAGGAATTTTTAAATTTCTGACAGTAATTATGGATTTTTCAATTTCTCCTTTCAGTTCCACCAGGTTGTATTTTATGCATTTTGAAGCTCTATTATCAGATGCATACTCATTTTGAATTATTATGCCTTCTTGATTGATTGGCACTTTTATCCTTATGAAATGTCCCTCTTTATCTCTGATAATAGCTCTTTGTCTTAATGTCAGCTTTGTCTGATACTCACATAGCCATTTCAGTTTATTTTGATTAGTGTTTGCATGGTATATCATTTTCTATCTTTTACTTCTAAGCTACCTGTCTTTATATTTAAAACGTGCATATTGTTAAATACTGCTTTCTTCTCCAATCTGCCAATCTCTGCCTTTTAGGGTGTTAATGTCATTTATATTTAATACAGTTATTAATATCATTGCATAGAAATATACCTTATAATTTTTTTCTATTTATCACATCTATTCTTTGGCCATTTTCTTTCCTTTTTTGGCCATGTTTTTTGTTCTAATTGAGGGTTATTTTAAAAATTCCATTTTATCTCTCCTATCTGTCTTTAGCTATAACTCTGTTTTATTATTAATATTATTGTTTTTAGTGGTTGCACTGGGAATTGCAATATGTTTTTTTTAACTTGTCATAATCTACTATGGATTAATATTTCATTTCTAATGTAATATACAAATCTTACAAGAGTAGTCTTTAATTTACCCAGTCTTTTGTGGTGTTGTAATACATTTTATTTCTACATACATTATTATCCTATGATATATAATTAGTTTGGCTTTAAACATTCAATTATCTTTTAAAAAGTTCTATATTTACCTATGTATTTGCCATTTCTAGCTCTCATCATTCCTTTGTGTAGATTTGATTTTTCCATTTGCTATAATTTTCCTTCTGTCTGAAGAACTTCCTTTAATATTCCTTGTAGTGCAGGTCTGCTAGTGATGAATTCTTTCACATTTTTCTTATTGGAAAATGCTTTAATTTTGCCTTAATTTATGGAAGATACTTTGTCTGACTATAGAATTCTAGGTTGACAACTTTTCCTTTCATTGCTTCAACGGTGTGGTTTCTTTATCTTCTAGCTTGCTTTGTTTCTGAAGAGAAGTTGGTGCTCATGTTTATTCTGAGATGCTTCAGTATATGAGTGTGCGTGTGCGCGCGCGTGTGTGTGTGTGTGAAATATATCCCCATTGTGGGTCACAGAGTCTCTTGAATCTATGGGTTATTTTCCTTCAGTTTTGGAAAATTCTCAGGCAGTATTACTTCAAATATTGCTTCTTCTAAATTCTCTTTCCTCTCCTTTTGAAGCAACAAATTCTTTTATATTAGATCTTTCTAAAACTTCCCAATATATCTTTTGCAATGTCATTGGTTTCCATTTCCGTTTCCTTTCACTCTTTCTCTGTGATTCATTCCACATATTCTGCAGATCTATCCTCTAATTCATGAATCCTCTTTGCTTCTAACTGATGATTAATACGAGGTGACTTGAAAATTTTGTGGAAAATTGAAATTAAAAGATAAAAATGAAAAAATATATAAACTCTATTTCTCAACATAAGCTAGAAGACACTTTTGTAAATGGTGATGTCAGCCATTTAATCATCCCTAAAGAACTGAGGGTCCTTCTGAATTTAATTACATCAATGTAGTCATTTTTACAGTGTTAACTGAAGAAAAATGGGTACCCTTTATAGATTTTTTTATGATTGGAAAACAAAAAGAAATCAGAAGGAGCTGAATCAGGATGGTAAGGTGAATGCCCGATGATTTCCCATTAGAACTCTTGCAAAATTGCCTTTGCTTGATGAGAGGAGTGAGCTAGAGAATTGCAGTGAAGGGCTCTCTGGTGAAGCTTTCCCAGGTGTTTTTCTGCTAAGGCATTGGCTAACTTTCCCAAAATACTGTCATTATAAGCAGATGTTGTCATTCTTTTGCCCTCCAGAAAGTCAACGAGCAAAATACCTTGAGCATCAAAAAAACTGTTGCCATGACCTTTGCTCTGACCAGTCCACTTTGGCTTTAACTGAACCACTTCCACTTCTCAGTAGCCATTGCTTTGATTGTGCCTTGTCTTCAGAATCGTACTGGAGAAGCCATGTTTCATCTCCTGCTACAATTCTTCAAAGAAATGCTTCAGGATCTTGATCCCACTTGCTTAAAATCTATTCTTGTCTGAAACTGATCTGGGAAGTAACTTTTGGCATGAATGGAGTGGAAAGTTTGTTCTACTTTAATTTTTCAGTCAGAATTGTGGAAAGAATCAGTTTAGATGTCTGTAGTGTAGGCTGTTGCTTTTGCTGTTAATCATCGGTCCTCTTCAATCAAGGCACAAACAAGAAAATTTTTTTCCTTGCAAATTGATGTGGATAGTCTGTTGCTTCAAGCTTCATCTTCAACATCTTAAACATCATCTCTTACCTTCTTAAAATTAATTCTCAATTTTTTAAACTGATGATGTCTTTGGGGCATTGTCCCCATAAACTTTTCCTAAAGCATCAATGATTTCACCATTCTTCCACCTAAGTTTCACAAAAAATTTGATGTTTTTTCTTGGTTCAATTTTAGCAGAATTCATGTTGCTCTGATGGGGACTTATCAAACAGATATTTTAAGTTTCTTAGTGCCTCAAACTACATCCTGTTCAGACATGTTGTGGAAAGTTAGTACAAGTTTATTTTGATCCAAAAGATTTTAAAATCCATGCATGGTTTTCTCAGAATATGCATGTTTCATGAACTTTTTGAAGACCCCTAGTATTCTATGAAATTCATCTACTGACATCTTAATTTCAGTTACTGTATTTTTCAGCTCTATAATTTCTATATAATGATATTTTTTTAGATTCCAGGTCAAATTTCCACCTTTTCATCTGTATTCTTAAAAATATGTCATATCTGTTAAAAAGTCCATGCTAAATAACTTCAAATAACTAAATGTTCCATAAAAACATTTCTATTGCCTTTCTTCTCTTGATTTTTAGTCATTTGGCATCGTTTCCTGAAATGTAATCTAATTTCTAATTGACACTAGACAGATTTTTTCTGCTTTGAAACAGATCAGTTTTATCTGCTTTTTCTTTTAAAAATATTTAAAATTGAGCAAATCAATTTTTTCCAATCACAAATTGAAATTATTTGAGGGTGTGTTTCAGGAATTGTAAGGGTTGGTTTATTTATGACTTGTCTTAATCCTTGAATCCGGCTCTTCAGGTGTCTCAGCAGAAAGCCTATCCTTTCCTTGCTATGGCTGAACTCCAGTTTTTATGTTTCCAGGGCCATGAAACTGCTGAAACTCTGCTTAGCATTTTAGTGTCTTAGCAGTCACTTTCTCTTTGTTTCCTTGGTTTTAGGCTTCTTTCTGGGAGTATGTGCAACTTAAGATTCAACAAATGCTTTGAGAGAAAAGGCAGGCTCACCTCTCTGACATTCCTTTTACTTTTGGTATTTTGGGCCCTTAATTCTGTCTACCTTGAAAGCCTAGAACTCTAATTTTTGTCTTCCAGAATAATGAAACTGCCCTTAGCCTTAGGCTGACACTTTCTGCTCAGGTCTATGCTCCAAACCTTGAATAGGGGAATGCACCCAGGTGGAAAAGCAACGATGAATACGAGGCCTCAGTGTGTTTCTCTTCCATCTGAGATCTTACACTCGCAGGTCCTGGCTACTTTGGTTGTTCTCTTCCACCTTCAAGTAGCTTGATTTATTTTTGGCATTTAACCAATTTTTATAGTTGTTCTTTGTGGCAGAGTTGGTCTATTACAAGATATTCTGTCATAGCCAAAAACAGAAATTTCTTTTATTTTTGTCAAAAAATGTATTTGAGTGTATACTATGAATCATCTATAATTATTTGCCACCTTCAATGAAGATGGACAATACATCTTTTCCCATCCTTATTTTACCTGCTGCCATCAGCTTTAATTGGTGTAATATGATAATTTTACCCAGTTAATTGTTGTTAATTTTATAAATTAAGAATCTTCTCTTTCAAGAATTATTTATGACACTTTCATTCTGTTTTGCAACCATATTTGCCACAGTTATTTGGAATAAATTATGTGCTTAAATGCTTTCAGTTGCTCATTACCAGTTCTTCCACACCATGACTTTATTATTTATGAGTTTTAAATTTTGATTCATTTTTTTTTCAGCTGGCTGAAGTAGACCTTGGAGTAATTTTTCAGGAAGAATGTATGAGTCAAACATTTTGTGAGTCCTTGCATAACTGAGATTATTGGTCTGTTAACTTCATATATGAACCACAATTTTTAAGTATTCAATCATTTACCTAAAAAAAAAAATACTTAACCTGAGCAAAACACTATGTTGGATGCTAGGAATACTAGGCAAAATGTGCACAGTTGACATTTTTACAGATTTTACATCACAGTAGAAAAAACAGACATTAACAGATGATTCTACAATTAATTACTAGTGATCATTAAGACAAAGGAGAATGTTAAGGATGTCCTCCTTAACCATCCTATAAGAACCCACGCTCCACTGTCAGTCTCTAATTCTCTTACTCTGACTTATCTTTTTTCATAACACTGACATTTTGAGTAGCTTTGTATTTATTTGTTTATTGTCTGTTTTTCTCAAATGGCACATGAGCTTCTTCAGAGCAAATGTATTGTGATGTTTCTTGTTACATAGTCAGAAATATCCATCCTGTGATTGATGTGGTTGATTGTGGCATCAAGGAAGGAAAAACGCTAGAGACAACTCCTGGTTTTCTGATCTAGACAGTGGGGTACCTGGGAATAACATTCACTGAGAATGGGAAGTTGGAGGAGGAGGGCTTTGGGAAAGATTACGAGTTCAGGATTGGACAGGTAAGGCTTCATATAGCCATGAAACATCAAGTGGAGATGTCTAGTAGCCAGGTTGTTAGGTAGGGATGAGAATATGCAGGTGGCACAGACCAGTGAGAATAAAGAATAGAAACCACAATAGTGAAAAATGGTGTTTTAAGGAATTTCCCTCCACTGGGACATACACAGAGGAATTGGAGAACCTGTCCACAGGTAACATTTCCCATTAGGGTAATAAAAATCACACCCCCTAGCACCATGACAGTTCCGGAGCTAGCCACACAAGGACAGAAAATGGGAGGGTACATGATTCCAGGAATCTCCAGCCACTTTCCCAAAAAGACATGATTGTTCCACCCTCAGCGTAACATATCATTAGGGATTAGCGTAAAAGACAGATCCTGACCCTGGGATGATGCTGTTCCTTATTGGAACAGTCTGCTCTCTACTGGCTTTAAGAGTGTCCTATACTCTCTACACTCTCTTTAAACTCAGGATCTTCTCCACTCATGGGGACAGACCTGTTCCTCTCTCTCTGGAACATATTTTCACTTTGCAGTAAAAGCTGCTTGTGTGGAAGTGCTCCGTGTCTGTCATCACTCTATCACACCAGCCCTGCTTGTGATTCTTTCAATTAAAGAGCCAAAGCACCAGGACAGCTCCCTCAAAACCCACCCTAACAAAATGAAAGTATGGGCTTGTAAAATCATGCCTGTTTGGGGGTTGTCAACCCTAGGGTGGCCAACTTATCAGCTTGGGACATTGCTGATTTTAGCACTGAAAGTCCCTCATCCTGGGAAACCCCTGGGTTCCTGAAGTAACTGAAGTCATGAGCATGAATGAGATCTTGGGAAGAATGTTCAGAGTGAGAAAAGCAGCTGGCAGGCCAGGCGTGAGCCCTGAGAAGCTCCAAAATAAAGGCAGAAAAAACATGCCCCATCTCCCAGCTGGCTGTGGGCCCCCTGACAACTGCCAGCCATGGTGCGGTAGCTGTCCAATCATATTTATTAGGAGTGAAAGAAAAAAATGTTTAAAGTTTAGATAAATGAGGCACAAAGGAGACTGTGGGAGAGATATTATTATTAATATTAATATTATTTTTGATTGACAAATCATAATTGTATATATTTATGGGATACAATGGAATGTTTTAATACATGTATACAATGGGGAATGATTAAATCAAGCTAATTAATGCATCCCTCACCTCACTTATCTATCAATTTTTATGGTCAAGGGGTAAAGGAGAGGTTAAAATTAAAGTTCTAAACATAAAACTGTGCTTTGCTTAAAACTCTTCAGAGTTTCTCTCTCTCTCTCTCTCTCATGAGAATTCAAGGCCCTGCATGCTCTACTCGTGTTCCAACTCCAGCCCACCTCACACCCACCTGTCCTCTTCTGATTTTCTGCTATGGCCATATCTGCCTTCTTAAGATCATCATGGCCTTTGCTGCCACAGGACCTTTGTACGTCTTAGTCTGTTGTGCTCTTCATCAGACACCCACAACTCTGTTAGAAGAGAAAACTGGAATCAAGAGGGGTTTTTTTCCAATCTTTTTTACCTTCTCTCTTCCCCTCCACCCTGCCTTTTTTTAGCATTATAAGTTTCTCTAATCTTGGCCATGCTGGTGAATATGTAGCAGTCAGTATCTCATTATGGTCTTAATTTGCACTTTTATAATGAGTAATAATGTTGGGTACTTCTTTTGATCATTTAGGCATTCTCTTTCATGCCTTTTTAAGGCTTTTGTCTATTTTTCTATTGGATTGTCTATCTCTTTCTTATTGTTTGGTAAAAATTCTTTATGTATTATGGATACTAATCTTTTGTCAGATATATATTATAAATATCTTCTCCTACTCTATGCCTTGACTTTTTCTCTTTTAATGTCTTTGATAAATTATTTTTGAAATGTATTATTAATATTATTTTTGATTGATAAATCATAATTATATATATTTATGGGGTACAATGGGATAATAAGTATATGTATACAATGTGGAATGATTAAATCAAGCTAATTAATGCCTTCCTTATCTATCATTTTTCGTGGTAAGACATTTGAAATTTACTCTCTTATTTTGAAATATGTTATTATTGACCATTGTCACCCTGCCATGCAATAGATCTTATACCCTATGTTTCCTATCTATCTCAATCTTTTACCCTTTGATCAGCAACTCCTCATTCCTTCCCTCCCTACCCTCCACTCCAGCCTCCAGTAACCATAATTCTACTCTCTATGAGTCCAACTTTATTAGATACCACATATCAGTGAATTCATGCAGTGTTTTTCTATGCCTGATTTATTTCATTTAACACAGTGTCCTCCAGATTCATCCCTGTTGTCACAAATGACAGCATTTCCCACTTTGTAAAGACTGAATGGTATTCTGTTGTGCAAATATATCACATTTTCTTTATCCATTCATTTGCCGATGGACATTTAGTTTTATTCCATGTCTCAGATACTGTGAATAATGCTGCAGTGAACATAGGAGTGCAGATATCCCTTTGATACATTGATTCAGTTCCTTTGGATATATCCTTAGTAGTGAGATGACTGGATTATGTGGTTCTATTTTTAGGTTTTTGATGAACCTCCTTACAATTTTCCATAATGACTGCACTAATTTACATTCCCACCAACAATGTATGAATTTCCTTTTCTCTGTGTCCTCTCCAGCACTTGTGATCTTTCATCTTTTCGATAAAAGTCATTCTACCATGTGTGAAGTTATATCTTATTGTGGTTTTAATTTTCATTTCCCTAATGATTAGTGATGCTGAGCATTTTTTCATGTACTTATTGGCCATTTGTGTGTCTTATGTTGAGAAACATCTGTTCAAGTCTTTTGTCCATTTTTAAGTTGGGTTATTTGTTTTCTTGCTATTGAGCTGAATTCCTTATGTATTTTGGATATTAATCTCTTATCAGATGTATGGTTTGCAAATATTTTCTCCCATTCTATAAGTTGTCTCTTCACTTTGTTAATTATTTTCTTTGCTATGCAGAAGCTTTTTAGTTTGGTATCATCCATGTGTATATTTTTGCTTTTGTTGCTTGTGTTTTGGGATCATATCCAAAAAAATCATTGCCCAGACCAATGCTATTTTCCCCTGCATTTTCTTTTAGTAGTTTTACAGTTTCATGTCTTCAAGTCTTTAATTCATTTTGAGTTTATTTTTATATATGGTGTAAGATAAGAGTCTATTTGTCATTCTTCAGCATATAGATATCAAGTTTTCCCAGCATCATTTATTGAAGAGACTGTCCTTTCCCCATTGTGTGTTTGTGGTATCTTTGTCAAAAATCAATTGACTATAAATGAGTGGATTTATTTCCAAGATTTCTAGATAAATTCTTAACTTAAAAATACTCCAGTGTACCAGTCATCATAGTTTGTGCTTTATGTGTCCTACACAAATTTTTTTGGTCTACTCCAATATCATGAAAATATTCCCCTATACATTATTCTAGAAGATTAATTGTTTCAGATTTATTTTACATCTATACCATCTGGAAGTTCACCTTTTATGTATTGTACTGTAATATCATCTTTCTTATAAATCAAGTGGCTATGTATGTGTGGGTCTGTTTCTAGATTTCCTATCCTGTTCCGTTGGTTTATTTGTCTATCTTTGAGCTAATACCACACTTCCTTAACTACTGTGACTTTATAAGTCTTGATATCTGGTAGTGAACTTCCTGCAGATTCATTTTTAAGTTGGGATGCTGGGAATGTGCATGGGCACTGCCCATCCACCTGCATCTGAAATCAGATGTAGGCTAATGGAATGTGGTACAGGGTACCAAATGTTTGCTCAGCCCATTTCAATCACATTGCACCTAGCCTGAAACCCAAACTCCTTACCAAGGCCTATGAGGCCCAATTTCTTGTTCCTGCCTGTATCTCCAAGCTCGTCTTCACTCTCCTGACTCACCACATCCCAGTAGACTTTCTTGTTCCTTTAAAGACAGACATTCCAGGCTTATTCCAGTTTTAACACCTTCACACTTACTGTTGTTTCTCTCTGGATCTCTCCTCTTCAGATTGTTGCAAGTTTAGATCCTTCTTACTAGTCAAATATCATCTCAAATACCTCCTTCTCCGAGACTCCTTTGGTCACCTTTCCTAAATAAATTTTCCCTCCTGCTTCTGCCCTTGCTAACACTCTATCTCATTGTGCTGTACAATTACAAGACTTATCAATATCTGAAACAATCTGCTTGTTTGGCATATTATAGGTCTCCTCCCACTAAAGTGTAACTTCCAATGGGCTTTAGATCTTGTCAATCTTTTTGCATTATTGCTAGGTGCTTAGCTCCTAGAACAATGTTTGGCACTTAGAAAGTACTCAATAAATATTGATGGAAGGAATTTATTAGTCCCAATATCCCCTGGAGATTAAGTTTTCTTCTTCTCCGTGAAGCTTTTGGGATATTTGAAAATAGCAATGACTTCTTCCTGGAATTTTCACCACTTAAAATCAAATTTCTTTAGTTGTTGCCACTCATTACACACGGATGTATTTGGTCTCTGGCTTAGCTTGTTTGGTTTATCATATGATTAGCTCCTGGACACTCTGGGTCACACCCTGTGCCTTCTCTCTACACATTTGTTCCTACCACATACACACAAATAGACCTTGCCTCAACCAATGCTGGCCAGGGCCTGGGGACTCAGGAAACATTTCCTGAATGAAAGGCTGAATAGAAAGTGCTACAAGCAGAGAATCCCTGGGTTTCGCAGGCCTTGGGGGTGAAGGGATCAGCATGGCTGGATTTATTACTCTCCCTTTCACTGCATACCGTCGCCCACACTCCCATGGCCTTTGTAAATCACTTGGTGTTATTCCTTCACTTACACATTTTTTATGACTGTCCTTTTAGGGCCACATAAATCAGATGTCAAATCAGGTTATTAGCAGGGGCCATTTTTTTCTCTCCTGTCAACAACCTGGTATTTTAATTCACTTTGGACTTTTCTCTTTCTATTTGTAACCCTTCTCTGGGATGTTGGATCCTGACAGAAATGTTCTAAAGGGAAAATGTGGGAAGTTAAACCAGATATCAGACAAAAGATATGCAGTCTTGTAATGATGAGGGGAAGAAGGAACTTTCCACCTTTGTCATTGAAGGATGACCTTTAACCCCTGAGAATCAGGAGGCTTTCCTTATGAGCTAAGAAAAAATGAAGGATTTTCTCCAGGCCCTTAGAATTGAAGAAAGATCAACTTTAGGGTAGAGATAAAAAGTCATTCCTTCATTGGAAACATTTGAGTGAACTATTGAGGAAATATGGATATGGAAGAAGTTACTTGTTTAAGTTAATAGCAGAACTCATGACATAGATGAGCTATGAACCCAGGCTTCTTAACATTTCAGATTAAAAAAAATAAAAATGTCAAAAATACTGTAAAATATAAATTTTTTTTAAATTCCTCATACTTCCACCATCAACAATTAAGAGCGGTAAAATTTTGACATACTTCTTACTTTATTTTACCTCTAGGCTCCTTTTAATTCTGAGCCCCATGCCTGCTCTGCAAATGTAATACTATTGTGATTTTTATGTTTTATTTTCAACCTTTTAAAATACGTACTTGTATATTTTCATATGTATTCATAGAAATCTGTAGTATTATTTTGTGTGTGCTTTTAAGGTTTAGAAATGTGATTATGTTTATAGTAATTTACAATTTAATTTTTTTACTCAACAGTGTTTTTTGTGTTGGCTTGTTTTTTGGCTTTTTTTCCGATTGCTCCTTGTTGGTATGCATTGACCTAAATGTTTTTTCTAAATTCCTGCATTGTAACTATATGCCCACATTTATTTCTTCATTTCTTTTTTGATGCTTATCTAGATTGTTTCTAATTTTTCCAGTTACCAAATAATGGTATTATGAACATTCACATAAAGATCTCAGTGCTCATCATGTGATTATTTGTCTAGGAAGATAAATAGGAATGCCATCACTGGGTCAAAAGTTAAGCACAAATTTTGATTTAATAAATAGACAAAACTTCTCCACTGTGGTTATATAAATTTACATTGCTATCAGCAGTGACTAACAACTACATTTTTCAAAAAACCCTGGTGAACACTTAATATTATCAGATTATTTTGAAGTTTTCTAATTTAGAAAATTAAAAAATATTTCATCGTGTTTTAACTTCACTAAGATTGAGTGTCTTAAGTTTATTTATGATTTTTAAATTGCATATGTATATTCCTTGTTCCATTTTTTTGTCTTTTTATTATTGCTTTGTAGGAATTCTTTGTATATTCTGGATCTTGAACCTTGATTGGATATTAGGCATTACAAATAACTCCCCCGTTCTATGGCTTGCCTTTTCTCTTTGTTTATAGGGTATTTTACTACATTGATATTTTCTAGTTTTAATGTAGTCCAATATATCAATCAATTTTTATTTATGATTTAATGTCTTTGCTGTCTTTTTAAAGACTTTTCTCACTTCTTTACCAAATGTTTCATTTTTTTCTAAAAGTTTAAAGTTTGATTTTTTAATTGTATTTTTTTAATTTTTTTTCTTTTTTTATTCTTTCTTTTTTTCCCCCAGCCTTGAAGGGAGATTTTTTTCATTTTAGATTTTTTGATTTTTAATAAATCTGGTATTTATTTTGTGTCTTGTATGAGATAAGGTCTAATTTAATTTTTTTTTTCATATAGATAACCTATGTTCTGGTAACATCTGCCACTGGGCTCTGTAATCTGTTGCATTGGCCAATTAGTATACTATAACTTTGCTATTAATCTTTAATCTTTAAAGGCATTTTTCACAGCTTGTTGAGAATTGAATATTTTTCCTTGCAAGAAGTAGTCCAAAGCCTGGAAGAAGTGGTAGTCAGTTGCTTCAAGATCTGGTGAATACAGTGGATGACAGACAGTTTCCAAGTACAGCTTCTGTAGCTTGAGCAGCTCTGTTTTTGTGACATGTGGTCTTGCAAGAGGGTTGACATGTCCTTATTGATCAATCTTGCCTGTGTAATCACAAGCATTCTCATCATTTCAACCAATCGGTTGCCGTAGACATCCGCTGTAATTGCATGACCAACTTTCATGAAGCTGTAGTGGACAATACCAGCGCTGGACCACCAAACAGACACCATTAGCTTTTTTTCATGAATATTCACTTTTGGACTGTGTTTTGGCACTTTGTCTTTATCCAACCACTGTGCTGAATATTTGCAATTGTGAAAAAGAGTCCATTTTTCATCACACATAACAATACGGTGTAGAAATAGTTTGCCTTTATGTCATCACAGCAAAGAAAGGCAAGATTCGAGACAATTTCTCCTCTGATGCTCATTTAATTCATGCGGTACCCATCTACTCAGCTTCTTTACCTTGCCCATTTGTTTCAAATGGTCCAATATTGTTGCAATAGAAATGTCAAACTTTGCTGCTATTTCATGCGTAAGTTGAGATGAATTCGCTTCCACCACAACTTTCAGCTTATCATTATCCACCTTGGTCTCAGGTCACCCACGTGGCTCATTTTCAAGATTTAAATCACCAGAATGGAACTTCTCAAACCAACCATGCACTGTGCATTCATTAGCCACATTCTTCCCAAACACTTTGTTGATATTTCAAGATGTCTATGCTGCATTGGCTCCATGGTGGAATTCATATTCAAAAATAACATGAATTTTTGACTTATTCATGGTCCCCTTCTCCTTCACTGTGATTGTCCCCTGTCACTTCTCCAATGTGTCACAATGCTCTCTCCAAAAAGGTCCATCCATAGGTGGACATCCACTTGCACCTTTCAGTCCCCTCCTTGAGAGCGGTGTGCACAGGTTGCTTCTAGTCCGCCTTCTTGCCTCTCAGTCCTGAATTGCCGTTATTAAAAATCAATTGACTGTGTACAGGTGGGTCTATTTCTGAGTTCTGAACTCTCTATTCTGTTTTATTGATCTAATTTTCTAAACTTGAACCAAGACCATACTGTTTTGCTTTATAACAAGTGATAAAATCAGACAAAGTAGTGCTTCCAATTTTGCTTTGCTATTTTGGTGCCTATTGTAGGTCCATTGCATTTCCGTATAATTTTAGAATAAGCTTGTCAGTCTACATGCACTCACACAAAAGCCCTCAGGAATTGTGAATGGCATTGCATTCTATCTATATATCAATTTAAAGAAAACTGACAACTTAAAAATATCAACTGTATACCAGTCCATGAACTTATCTCTCCGTGTATTTAGATGTTCTTTAATTTTTCAGTATTTTGTAGATATTAGTGACAAGGTCTTGCCCAACTTTTATTAAGTTATTCCTAAGCATCTTATGTTTTTGGTGCCACTGTAAATGAAATTTTTAAATTTTATTTTTTCATTTTATTGCTATTATGTAGAAATGCAATTTGTTTTATATATTGTTATTTACTTGTAACTTCATTAAATTTAGTTATTAATTTTAGTATTTTGGTAGATTTCTTAGGTTTCTCACATGGATGAGTGAATACTTTCGATTTCAGAAGTCCTTTACACTCTTACAAATTGTTGAAGATCCCAAAGAGTTTTTTCATATGGGTTAGATAAATTTATATTTGTTCATTTAAAAATTAAATCTGAAAAAAAGTTTAAATATTTATGTATTCATCCACTTAAAGTAGCAATAAACCCTTTACATATTAACATAAATAGCACATTTTTATGAAAAATAACTACATTTTCCAAAACAAACAAAATGGAGAGTGGAATTATTTCACAGTTTTCTAAATCTCTTCGATGCTTGGCTTAATAAAAGATGGCTGAATTTTCATGTCTGTTTCTGAATTATCTCTGTTACCATATCAAATACTATGTAGTCTCTGGAAAATACACTGTATGTTCATGAAATAAAGAGGATGTAAATGCAATAATAATGTAGTATTTATTATGAAAGTAGCTTTTACCTCATGGGCTCCCCGAAAGATAATCAGGGACCTCCCTTGAGCTCCTGGATGCTTTGTAAAATACTTTTGAGAGAAATTTTTTCAGCTATTAAAACAAGACAATTTCACTTCTCCCAATTCAATTTTTATACCATTTATTTATTTTTCTTGATCCTTTGCTCTAGCTAGGACCCAACTCCAAAACAATGTGTAATAGAAGTAATGAAAGCAAGACATCACTGTCTTACTCCCAAACTCGAAAGAAAGTTTTTAATGTTTTACCATTTACTATGATGTTAAGAGTTTTTGTAGATGCTTTTTAGCAGATTAAATAAATTTTCTTTTATTGTAGTTTTCTGGGGGTGTTTTGTTTTGTTTTTACTATGAATGGATGTTAAATTTTGTGAAATGCTTTTCTGCATCTATCAAGGTGATCATACAACCTTTCTTCTTTATTCCATCATTGTTGTAAATTACATTGATTTGTTTTTCAACATTGAATCAACTTCACACTTCTGGGAGAAACCTCACTGCCAATATTTTTATATACTACTGGATTCAATTTGCTAACATTTTGTAGAACATTTTTGCACCTCTTTGTATAAGATTTATTGATCTCTAATTTTCTTTTCTTATAATAACTTTGTCAGATTTTGTTATTGGCATTTATATTAACCTCATAAATTGAGTAAAAAGCATTCCCTCCTTCTTTATTTTCTGAAGGAGTTTGGTTAGATTACTATTAATACTATTTCTCATTTAAGCTTTCTGATGGAATTTACCAATGAAAGCATCTGGGTCAGGAACTGTGTGATAGCTTTTGATTATGTAGAGTTATATTTCTTACTAGATATAAGCTCTTCAGTTTTAAAATTTTTATTTCTTGAGGTAGTTTTGGTAAATTGTGATTTTCAAAAAATTAATCCTTTTCTTCTATGTGGTTGAATACATTTATATGAAGTTATTTATATTCTTCTGTTATCCTTTTAATGTCTATCATGTCTTCAATAATATCTATTCTGGAATAACTGCTATTTTTAATTTCTGTTTTCTTCATTTTTTTTCTTATTCTGTTTTGAAAAAATGGTAAATATTAATTACATATTCTAAGAAATAAATTTGGGCTTTGGTAATAGTCTCAATTTGATTTCATTTTTCTTTCCCATTGATTTCTGCTCTTATCTGTATTTTTTTAAAGATCAGATTTAATTTTCTTTTTATTTTTTACTTGTTTTTTAACTTGAAAACTTAGTTCATTGATTTTAAATCTTTCATTTTTTGTAAGTATTTTAAATGCATGCATTTATTTTGATCTGCTGTTCTCACTGTCTGCTATAGGTTTTCATTATTATTCATTCTATAAGAGTTTTTGATTTCTTTTTTAATTTCATCTTTGATGAATGAATTATTTAGGTGTGTGTGATTTGAATCTGAAATATTTGGAGACTTTTTACATATCTTATTGCTATGGTTTTCTAATTTAAAACACTCATGGTCAGAGAATATACTCTATATGATTTCAATCTTTGGATGAAAGCATATGTTCTATCTTGGTGAACATTTTAGGTGCATTTCAAAATAATATGCATTATGTAGAGATACTTCTTAATTTAAAAATTCATGATGTTAAATACAGATATTAAAAATTTACAGATAATCACTGAAATTCTACATAGATACAAGTTAGAAACCAGAAGTAAAGATAACCTGATAATTTCAACAGAACAGAAATGAAAAGACTAAAACAAAACAATAACAATATTGATAAAATGATAACATAATAGAGTTATAATAAATCAAAATATATCAATAATTATAATGAATTTAAACAAATTTTATTCTCCTATGAAAGATGTGGATATCAGATTTAAAGAACACGACAACAACAAAATGCACTTATATGTTATTTACAGGAAATGCAACTAAAATACGCAACATAAAGACCATATATAACAAGCTCATGACTAACATCACACTGAATGGTAAAAAGCTGAAATGTTTCCTCTATGATCAGGAATAAGACAAGAAAGTTCATTGTCACCACTTCTACTAAATATAGCACTGAAAGTTCTAACCAAAGCAATTAGGCAAGAAAAGGATATAAGAGGCATCCAAATTAGAAAGAAAGAAGTTAAATTGTCTTTGTCTACAGGTGACATGATCTTATACATAGAAAAAAAGCCTAAAAAGCCTAAAAATAGAACCACCATATGATCCAGCAGTCTTACGTCTGGATATACATCCAAAGGAAATGAAGTCAGTATCTTGAAGAGATATCTGCCCTCCTGTGTTCATTGAGGTGTTGTTCACAATAATCAAGATATAGAATCAACCTGAGTGTCCATTGATAGATGGATAAAGAAAATGTGATATATATATATATACACATACACACACATACACATATGCATTTATACGTGTGTGTTTATGTGTGTGTGTATTTATATATTTAAATTGAATACTATTTAGCCTTAAAAAGAAGGAAATCCATCTTTTATTTGCAACAACATGGCTGAACCTGGAGGATATTGTGCTAAGTGGAATAAACCAGTCGTGGAAAGACCGATACCACACGATCTCAGGTACACATGGAGTCTAAAAAATGTTCAACTCAGAGCAGCAGAGAGTAGAATGGTGGTTGCCAAGGGCTAGAGTGTGGGGGAAATGGGAAGATGTTGGTCAATGGGGGAAAAAGAAAGTAAAGAAAAAGAAAACCCAAAACACCCATATGAACAGACTTTAAATAAACATACACACATTTTAAAAAATAACCCATGGGTCAGAAAATAAATCATAATAATTAGAAAACATTTAGAACCAAATGGTGCTAAATAAGCTACATGTCAAAATATGTGGGATGCAGCTAAATTACAGGGTAAACAAAACCCAAACATTAATAACAAAACTTTTCTGACAAGATTGGTCAAAGGAAAAAATGAGAAAGAGAAAGCATAAATATAAAATATCACAAATGAAAAAGCCATATCTAACAATAAATACAGTAGCAATGCAAGAAATCATAAAAATAAAACCCACTATGAATACCTGCATGGGAAAACATTTGAACACTAAGCCCGTGGTTCTCAATCCTGCAAAATTAGACTTATTGGGGGCTTTTAGAATTATTAATTTCTGGACTCCTCCCAGATGAAATCAATCAGAATCCCTGAGGGTGGGGCAAGTCCTCAGCTCCAGCTGGGAATTCTAATGGGCAGCCAAGGTCAAGAACTACTGCCCTTGGTGGTTACAGGCTCATTAGACAAGCTCGTCCCTGCTGAGGCATTAGCCTTCTGAAGTAACAGTCACAGGAGGGACCCTCTTCCTCCTCCCAGCAAAAGATGCACAGCCAACTTCATAGAACACTAAGATTTCTCAATGTGTCCACCCTCGTCTCCACTATGGTTCAATCTAATGTCACCATGATGCTTAAACAACAGGAGGCTTCTTTTCTCCAACTAAGATTACACCCACACAAGTGGGCATCATTTTCCAACCAATGGTCCTAGAAATGTTTTCTCGTGGATCAATAATATTTTATTTTCTCTGCCTGGTTTCTTTTTGAAATCAGAATCAAGAAGATAAGTAGTACTTTCTTCAAAATAAATTTAATGATATTTGCTAAGGCAGGCAAATTCCAACGACCTCACAGACGAATTGAGTATAAAGCATTTATGTGCACACACGTGCATGAACATGTATGCACACATGTGTGCACACACACAATTTTTTTTTTTTTAAAGACAAGGGCTCACTCTGCCACCCAGGCTATGGTACACTGGTGCAATCCTAGCTCATTGCCGCCTCGAACTCCCAGGCTTAAGCAAACCTCCCACCTCAGCCTCCCAAGTAGCTGGGACTACAGGCATGTGCCACCACTCCTGACCAATTTTATTTTATTTTTTGTAGAGATGGGGTCTTGCTACATTGCCTAGCCTGGTCTTGAACTCCTGGCCTCAAGCCATCCTCCCGCCTTGGCCTCCCAAATTGCTGTGAGCCACCGTGCCTGGCCCACACAAACATTTATTGTGTTGTATAAGACAGTCTCTGACTAAATGTGACCTTAAATGGTGGTATTAGTCAGGGTGCGGAGGTACAAAACAGAAATCATTCTGCATATTTTAAATGAGAGGGATTTAATAATGGGAATTGGGAGTTTACACAACTGTTGGAAGAACTAGAGGAGCAGCCTCCAGCTGGGCCTGCAGAGATGCATCTAGGGTGACAACACTAAAATGATCCACTGAGAGAATTGCTATCTCTACTATGTCATTCGGCAGGAAAGGAAATCAGGAAACTATTGGGCTATTGCTGGCCCTAGGCTCGTACTCACTCAGCAGTGATTTGTGGGTCATGAGCCTTGGCCAGAAGTTTTGGCTCCAAAGCCATGCTGCGGCTTCTAGGCGCACTCCAGAAAAAAAATGTGGATGCTGCCCTGCCATGCCTTTCTCCCTACTTAACTCACTTCCAGAGTCTAGTCTTGCATGAGTACGTTTTATTGTTAGAAAACTTAACTGCAGAACAGTCTGGGACATGGAGTTAGTTTCCCAGGCCTCCGAAGTACAGGAAGGCACACCAGAAGGGGCTGAGCCAGGTGATCTCCCTTAGGGTGAGTGGGGTGTCAGAGGAAGAAGAGAACATATGAGCCGAAACACGTCGTCAGCCTCGTGCCTTCCTCTCTGGCGGGTCCTCAGGAGACCACATGCATCAAACTGGTCATCAAGGCTTGTTGATTTTTTCTGTATAAAAACATTTCACATCTGTCTCCTCTTTTCATTTCCTTTTGCTGGTGCCTTAGATCAAACCTTCTTCATATTTTGACCTGGGCCATTGCAAGAACCTTTTCACAAGTCTTTCTGTCTCGAGTTTTATTACCTATCCCCTACTTTTTGCAGTGTTTCTACATGAATCTTTTAAAAATGTAGTTCCTTTATCAATACACTCATCTAACTGTGTCATAACTTCATGATGCTATAAGAATTGTCTTCATTGTCTTTAACGCTACTATTTTCTCGTCTCTTGGCATATAGTAGATATTCAAAATTGTTGTTAAACGAATAAATGAACAGTAACAACATTTCCCAGGCATGGTGTGTTTACGCAAAGTAAGTTAAAGTGGTACATTGGTGAATTATTTTTATTTTCTTAGACATGTTACTATATTAAACACATTGGAAAAATATAACTAGCGTATCAAGCCTGCGAGATATTGTTTAGGATGGAACTAAATATACAGCATTTAACTTTAAAAGAGTGAGCCCATGTTAAAAAATAAAGGAAAGGCGGGATGCAAATATAAAATTCATGATGACAGTATGTGAATAACCAATGCTGAAAACAACTAACCAGTGTCACTCTTCTGCTGAAAGAGTGACATCTCTTATCTGGAGGATAACTTCCAAGCTCCTGAGTGGAATCGGCAAGTCTTCTATTTTCTGATCCCAACTACCTATTCAGCTTCACCCTTTACCATTCCCATTCCATTCCTCAAACTGTACAGCCTACACAATCGCATAAAACTCCTCACTCCTCCCCCAGTGTCCTTTTTCTACCCTCTCTGCACATGCAGTTCCCTGCCAGAAATACCTCCTTCCCCATGCTACTCTATTAAACAAGGGGACTCCTATTCACCCTTCAAAACCCAATGCAGATGTCAACGTTGGAATTGTAGTGAACTAAAATAGAGATGCCATAGATAGGTTTCCCAAAGAGACCTGCCATGTTAGGCAATATTTCAGTAAGCCCACCATGACCCAAAGAGAGGTTTTCCCTCTTACAGACACCCAAACTCAATTTTTGCAGATCTCTCTTAATTGCATTCAGAAGGAATGCATCACATGAACTCAACAAAATGTAACAGTAACAAGAATTAGACATCAGATACCTATATGTTATAATTAAGGCTCTTTCTTCTCAATGTCTTTGGTGCTACCTTTCATGAGGAGGAAGTACTGGCCTCTCCTTGCAAACCCTATACTGCATGTCACATCATAGGCTCGATCATGCCCTGGCCATCTCTGCACTAAACCAAAGGCTCTGGGGCTCCACAAGTATCAGAGCTTAGAATCAACATTTCACAACTAGAAAAACACTATTTTTCTTTTGCTAATTTTTTCAGATTGTGCAAGAAACTTAATTGTAGGAAAATTGGAAGTATAAAAAATCATAAGAAGCAGAAAAAGAAATCACTCATAATCCCACTTCCTAGAGGCAAAAATTGTTAATGTTTTGGCACATTTCCCTTCAGCCTTTTTTCCACTCCTCCCCACCCTCTCGTTTTATATACTGTCCTTATATTCTGCTCTGCTCACTTATCATTATTCTTCTGTGTCATTAAAAATCCTTTTCAAACATTAATTGCATTAATTAACCATACCTTAACCACCAGCTATCTTGGCTGTTTCCAGGTTTTTTATTATACATAATGCTGCAATAAACAGTTTTGTGCATAAATCCCTGTCTGCATTTTAGTTTCTTTCCCTAGGACTGATACCTAGCTGTGAAATCATTGGTTCATAAGTTATGAATATTTTAAGATCAAACTAGGCATACCCCTGCCTCTTGACTTCTATTTCAGGGCTCTTTCCGCTTCAACAAATTATTACCCTCCTTTGTCAAAATCCATATGGAAAAAAAAAATCTTGAGAGGTTACTTTTCCTAGTCTGGCACAGTATCCTCAGCAGCACACAGCTGAAGCCACTGACACTCTAGAAAAGTCTCTTTAGAATCGCCCATAGGGTACCTCCCGAGACTTTCTTGTCTTGATCTGGAAAACCCAGGTATCCATGCTATTGGCTTGTACTTGCCTCATCCTTTTGCTTTAATACCTTGATGGGACTCTCTTGTTTATTCTTTTTCAGGTAAAATACTGCAGGAAATCTTGCAGTCAGGACAGGGACTGTGATGTTTTAAAAGCTGTGCAAATATTCTGAGACCTTCATTCCCTACTTTCCACCAACCCCATTAGAAAGAGCTCATTGTTTATAGACAATTACCACAAGAACCTGGGGCATAAGATAGCACAATCATGCAGCCCATTCAGCACCAACTTTATGCAAACTACAACAAACACCTTCTCTGTCGGGGCACATGCTTGATGAGTGAGCAGCACCTTTTCACACGTAGATGCAGCCTGCACAGAGCATTGGTGCTGCACCCTCTCCGGCCTCTCAACTGGGCACCTCACGGCTGGAGCAACCTGCACAGGTAGGTGGGACCCTGGATATCATCCTCTGCGCCTGGGTTGTCAATGCAATTCTACATTTAAGAACCTCCTCTCAACAGGCCTTTGATACGAGTGACAGTATGCTGCTCACAGGATATCTCTGGACAGCAAAGGACACCTGGATATGGAAGAAGGAAATAAAATGGCACAGGTGACAGAAATAAGGTTCTTCCTCCTGTTT